>BJCM01096202.1:0-15506 GCA_018326385.1 Flaveria bidentis
CAGTCTTCATCTAGCCGAGCTAACTACAAAAGCCAAGATTGAAGAAGAGTTGAAGTTAAGAAGACAGGAAGACAAGGAAAGATCTCCGACCAAAGGCGCTGCCTTTCTACAGATGGTGGAGGGTCCAGAATTGGAACCTATAGTTTGATGGGAATATGATTACAGTTCCCATCAACTAACTCTTTTCAGAGGGCAACAACAGAGGGTACATGTTATCCAAGGTGACAGACTGGACTTCCTGTCTACCAAGGATTTGTACAAGCTTCTCAGCACCATATCAGGAAAGAACAAGGAGATAGACAAATATTTACTCTCCTTGGTGTTGAAAGTTTTGAGAAGTAGAGACAAGTGAAGTTTTGGTAGCATTAGCCTAGGGGAGTTTGTTGGATCAAGAAGAAGGCTAATACAACCAAAACTAAGTCACTTAGATCATTTTGGTGCTGCATACAAAGATTTTTGAAGCTTAGCATGGAACTTCCGAAGGTTGTAGAGTTCTTCCGAAGACAATGTGAAAGATAGATTTTCGAAGACAGAACTCTACTTCCGAAGACAAGTGCATACTTCCGAAGTTCAAGAAGAATAATCTGAAGACCACTTCCTAAGTATGATGAGAAGAAGAAGTCTTCAAGCCTTGGAAGAAGCAGCCTCTTCCGAAGTATAAGTGGCTTCGGAAGTACTTAGTCTTCTGAAGCCATTTAACCTTCGGAAGACACTACTATGAACCAGTAGACACAAGTATGGTCTCTGACACTCCACTGCAGACCTCTGATACTGCATGGCTTCTTCCTAAATAGCCATGTAGTTGACCATACTTTATTTTACTGTTCACCTTTTTATGATAGTACATGTTACCAACTTTAGTTGGTGACAAAAGGTAAGTTAGGGACATGTCCTGGCTACCATATCTCAGATAAGACTTTATCCAAGATACCTTAAACTATAGTCTTGTAGTATAGACTTTAGCTAGAGGATCCCAGCTGGTATTAAAGTATATCTGGCTGTAGGTAGTATTATATATAGGTTCTCTTTGTAACTCATTCCACACTGCTTGTAAGAGTCTTGTATTATTGAGTTGAGAAGCAATATATAAAATTACCTTGAAAATTACTTTCTGTGTTCTTTATTACTTATTATATTATGATCAACTCTTACTGATTCTATTCTTACCCGAGTGTTGTTCTAGGTGAGTTTGAGAGAAAACATTGTTAAGTGACAAACATCGATCCTGCAGTATGTTACTTGTATGTTCATGTGTACGTGTATGTGGGTGGGGTATGTTTCGGGTGTATATGATGTTATGATTATGTTATGTATGTGATTCCGTTGCTTAGAGTGTAAGAAATAAGCTTAGAACATGTTAGGATTGGACTAGGGACTGAATTATGTTGGTTAGTTAAAGTTAGTTGCTCATGCGTATAAGTCCCATGCGCCTAAAGTTCATGCGCCCAAATAGTTCTCATGAGCCTAGGTTTATACCAAGATTGGATAAGTGTTTCCATGCGCTCAACTGCCCATACGCCTAACTACCCATACGCCCAGATGCTCATGCGCCTGCATAGTGCCCATGCGTTTAGGAAGCCTCCTGAATTGACTAAGTGTTTGGCCATGTTCCCAAATAGTGCCCATGCACCTAAAATTTTCCCATACGCCTAAGTGTTTCCATGCACCTAAAAGGTATGCATCTGCATAGTGCTCATGCCCCTGCAGAGGGCTCATACGCCTAGAGACTTAGAATATTTTCTGGAATTTTGAGGGAAAAGGAAGTTTTAGGCTGCGACTTGGGATGTTCTCGGGGATGATGTATGTTGATTATATGATGTTGTATGATAATGGGTGATAATGTTATGCATGCTTATGTTATGTATGTTTATGTATGTTTTCTTTATGTTCCTTATTATGTATATTTATTTTCGTGGCTTTGCGTGGTATGTTATTATCAATAAACGTAAAGTATTATGTAATGAAAGTGGGAATTAATAATGATTGAAAAGTGGAACATAAGGAAGAATGAATGAAAAAACGAAAAGTCTTGCAAGAAATATGAAATGAGGTTCACAACTCATTAAGGGGTTATTAGCTCAACTGTGTGTGGTTTAGCTAACCCATGAGGATGCACACAGGGGTCTAATCCTTGTGATTGACCAGATGTATGGGACCCTTGTCGCTTGCCCTGGTACCGGTGCCAGCACTTGTGCATGATGTTTGAAGTCTATTTATTGACTTTGGCCCAGTACTAGAACTTGTGCATGATGTTTGGGGTATATCACATGGCATTGGTCTAGATGAAAAGTGAAAGATAATGATGAATGTACGATAAGGAAGATAATGAATGAGAACGAATGATAACGATGACATACATTAATGAATGAAATTAATTGAATGATAACGAAAGATAATAATAAGATTATCTATGTGTACGTACGATGCATGATCGCATATAAAAGTAATGAACAATTTTAAATAAGTAAAGTATTATATTTTTATAAAACTAGAACTCATTCAGCAACGCTGACTTTTATTTATTTTCCAGTTGGCAGGTGAATGTTGCTGAGGATGGCAAGGTGCAACTACTTGGCTCGTCTTGGATGGCATCCATTTTAAATAAAAATGATGTTTTTGTGAGGTAATGCAAACAAATGAGATTTTGTAATGACTAACAATGTTGTATTATTCTGCAAAAGCAATTATTTATATATGAAATAGTTTATTAAGCATTCCGCTGTAATGTTTTAGTAAATATAAATGTATGTTTTATGTTTTATGTGCAATGATTATCCATCTGTGAGCGTTCTGGGAATGGAGCTTTACACTCCATCTTCCGAAGATAAATTCTTCTCTCTTTCGAAGTTCAATACTTAGAAAAATTCAAGACAATGACTTCCGAAGCATGAAGGCCTGAAGAATAACTCAAGCCTTGGAAAAAGTAACCTCTTCCGAAGAGTAAGTGGCTTCGGAAGAACTTGTTCTTCCGAAGCCAGTTAACCTTTGGAAGAACCTACTATGAACCAGTGGATATAAGTGTGGTCCTTCTGACAGATTGCTGCAACCTCTGAGATACTGCATGGTACTTTCCCACCCCCATGTAGTTGACCATACTTTATTCCACTGTTCATTCCTTATCAGTTAGTACAGTTACCAACTTTAGTTGGTGACAAAAGGCAAGTCATGGACATGTCATGACTACCAAATCTTAGATAGTATTTTATCTAAGATACTTTACCTTTAGCAATGTAGTATTTGCTTTAGTCATAGCTTTCTGGTTGGTATCAAAGTATATCTGGCTGTAGGTAGTAGCATATATAGTTTCTCATTGTAACTCATATAACATGCTTGTAAGAGTCTTGTAATACTTTGAGTTGAGAGTAATATATACAAGTATGTTGAAAAATTATCTTCTAATGTTCTATTTTACCTAGTATATTATTATCAACTCTTAGAGGGATTATGCATCATCAAACCAAGTGTGATTTTAAGGTTTCATATAAGGCTGATGCAATCCAAAACATCCAAATAATCTATCCTGCATGCATGCACAAAGTGCTGAAGTAGAATGCTTTGGAAGTTTCACATTCTACATTAGAAAATATTCGAAGTGTGAAATCTTTCGAAGCCAAGACCAATATCTTCCGAAAACAAACATGAAGTCTTCCAAAGCTTTAGAGAAAAAGTCTTCCGAAGCCAGTTTATGAAGATAGATTTCTTCCAAAGACTTTTGAGTACATGCTTTATCTGATGTACCTTTTACAATAAAGCTGGACCATCTTTCCACTGTTTGACTCACCAACTTTCACAAGTTAGTGAAAAGGTCCATGCTTTTGGTAAACTGTACATTGAGGTTTTAAGTATGTTTCTTTCTACTTTATGTACTTTTATCCTTTTTGTAATATATTAGGACGTGAGCTATGACATGTCATGGTCACTAGTCAAAAGGCAATCTACCTTTTGACTCTACATTGATTTTGTTGTTCTATAGATCATGTATCTAGCTGGCCTTCAAAGTATGGCCGCTTGTAGAATGTAGTATAAAGTATATCTGCTCCTTTGTATCTTATGTATGCTTTGTAACACTTGTAAGGAACTAGAGAGCAATATATAACATTTTTGAAAACCAAACACTTGTGTTATATGTTCTTGTTCTATCTCTCAATTACTTGTGTTTTTTAGTATCATTGTAGCTGGTTTCTAGTTCCCTATTTGATCTGTTTAAGTGTTCTAAATCAATCTCTCCTCATTGTGTGTTGTGTTGTAAAGTGACCAAACTCCCTCAAACAGTCCTATAGTGATTCAGTGAGTTTGAGAGATAACCTTAGTGTTGAGTGACCAAAACCGATCCTGCAATTTGTATCAAAGATTTTTAAGCTCTTGATTATGAGATATTACCATCCAAATCAACCTTTTCTTCACTTATCTTTCACCACACTCAAAATGGCCCTTAATCAGAAATCCACTAAAGGTGAAATGGGAACAATGTTTAAAGCACCCATCATCACCCCTAAGAACATCAGATCTTGGAGCAGATGGATTGAAGATTTCATTAGGTATCAAGACAACATGATGTGGAAATCTATCACCAATGGCCCTTACAAGCCAAAGGTTGCAGAACCGGCTATCAATGGTGCTATGATAGAGAAGACTATTGAAGACTATTCTGATGAAGACCATAAGCAACTAGAGATTTATGATTGGTAGAAAAGCAATGGCTGTTCTTATGACTGCCATACCCGACACCATCAATGTGGGTTTTGAGCATCGTCAGTCAACCAAAGAACGCTTTGATGCTTTGTCTCAGATGTAAGCCAGTTCTAGTGACTCCAAGAAAGATTCCCTGAAGCAACAATTTGAAAACTTCACTTACATTGCTGGAGAGACCCTCAACCAGTAATACTTCAGGTATATTGATCTTATTTCATCACTTCAGTCTATGGGAGTGACTTTTGAGATGAGAGATCTCTCAAGAAAGTTCATGAGTGCACTTCCAAATGAGTAGACTTTCTACTGTGTCTCTATCAAGAGGATAAAGAACTTAAACTCTCTCACAATGACTGAACTATATGAAATCTTTAATGGATATCATGTAGAGATGGAGAACAAGAGATGCCACTAGGTGAGCAAACTCTCAAGCCTTCCTACTAGCAACACTTTAATGGTTGCTGAAGGCTCAAGACTCCCCCAACCTTAGTAGTACGTGACATCCCCCTATGTAGACTTTGCAGTCATCTTGCAGCCACCATAGTCACTATTTGTATATGCATATAGATTGAAGTTATAATTCTTTGGATACCAAAGGCCAAGTGTTGAGGCACCTATGAGGTATCTTAAAATTCTCTTGACAATGATTAGGTGTGACATCTTAAGGTTGGTTTGATATCTTCAACAAACACATGTGGCAAACATGATGTTAGGCCTGCTAGTTGTGAGGTACATAAGAGACCCAATCATAGCCCTGTAAAGATGTTCATGCACACACTCCCCCTCAAGGTCAGGACCAAGGGAGTTGTTTCTTGCTATAGGTGTCTTAGCAACCTTACAATCAATCATGTTGAATCTTTTAAGCATGTCTTGAACATACTTTGACTGACTTATGAAGATGCCATCTTCAACTTGCTTCACTTGAATTCCTAGATAGAAATTGAGTTCCACCATGGCACTAATTTTAGATTTATCCTTCATCAACTCTTCAAATTCTTTGAAGAGGTTTGGATTAGTTGATCCAAAGATGGTGCCATCTACATATACTTGAACTAGCATTAAGTCATTTCCTATTTCTTTGAGGAAGAGAGTTCCATCTATTGTACCTCTTCTGTAACCATGCTGATAGAGATAATGGGATAGAGTCTCATACCATTTCCTTGGTGCTTGGTGCAACCCATAAAGAGCTTTATCAAGCCTTCAAACATAATCAAGATGATCAAGATATATAACCTCAGATGGTTGTTTGACATACACCTCTTCATCAATCACCCTATAAAGAAAAGCACACTTAACATCATGTTGGTAGACCTTGAAATTCTTGGATGTAGCAAAAGCTAAGAATATCCTAACGGCTTCCAGTCTTCCAACAGGATCAAATACATCTGTGTAGTCAATTCCTTCTTCTTGTGTGTATCCTTGAACAACTAGTCTTGCCTTGTTTTTGATGACAAGTCCTCTATCATCCTTCTTATTCCTAAAAACCTGTTTGGTTCCTATGGTAGTTTTCCCTTGAGGAAGAGAACATAAGTTCTAAACCTTTTTCCTTTTGAATTAAAGCAGCTCCTCCTGCATAGCTTCAACCCAACTTCTATCCTTCAAAGCCTTATCAATCTTCTTAAGCTTTATCTAGGATAAGAAATAAGAGTGAAGACAGACATTTGCTTTATGGGTCTTGTAAGGTTTATGTAAAGGCTGATGCACGTAAATATCCAAAGACTTCACTTGGAATATTTTTCTAGTGCATAGTGTAAAACTTTCATAGCATCTTTACTTCTGTACTTCAATGCATGCATGTAGGAAGACTTTGGATGTTTTAGGTGCATTAGCCTTTACATAAACCTTAAACCATTCATTGGCTTTCTTAGGTCCTTTGATAGTAGGTGTACCGTACTTAACACAAAGGACAATTTGGTAAAATTTGCTGAAAAGTCAGATGGTGCTATCTTTGTTGGATATTCCTCCAACTCTATTGCCTATAGAGTTTACAATATTAAAAATCAATAGTTTAAGGAATCTTCCAACATTATTTTTAATGAGCACATTCCTTGTGTTAGGGGGAATGGACCTGATCATATCTTTGATTTAGAATTTTTTCGAAACTATTCTAAGTCTTCTTGTGAGAATGTTTCAGCTGGAATAGGTACTCAAAGTGATACTGATGATGACCAACTATTTGAGTTGCCCAAACCTCTTCTAAGTTCTCGAAGAGGTCCTGAAAATCAAGCTCCCATAATTGTCAGATCTAATAGCATAACTATCTCAAGAAATAGTAGAGCTTCAACCAGTTGTCAACCAAGTGAGCCTCAAAACGCATCCCGTGACAATGCACAACACCAAGCTAATTGAAGTAGCATTTTGAAGGAACAAGCAATGTTAATGCTGCTTCACAACCAACTAAAACTGATGTTGTTTCTCATTCATTCAATCAGTCCTCATTGAACGAGTATGAAACAATAAATTGTCCAAGTGTTCAAGTTCCGGAGCAAAACATGTCTAGTTTGGATCTAGATTTGCAACTAGATATGAACCCCAAGCTTAGGATTCATAACACTCATACAACTAAGAACATCATTGGAGATGTGTCTGAAGGTGTAAGAACAAGGAGACAAATTCACAATAGGAATGTCTGTCTATACTCATGCTTCTTATCTTTGATGGAACCCAAGAAAATAGAAAAAGCCTTGAAAGAAATTAGTTGGGTTGAATTAATGCAAGAGAAATTGCTTCAATTTAAAAGACAAAAGGTTTGGAACCCATGCCTACTACCATCCGGTCAAGTATCAATAGGCACTAAATGGGTTTTTTAGGAACAAGAGAGATGATAGAGGTTTGATTATCAAGAACAAGGAAAGACTAGTAGTTCAAGGATACACTCAATAGGAGGAAATTGATTAAACTAATGTCTTTCCACCTGTTGCAAGACTTGAGGCAATGAGGATCTTTCTTGCTTATACTGCATCCAAGAATTTTACATTCTATCAACTTGATGTCAAGTGTGCTTTTTGTATAAGAATATAGATAGGGAAGTCTATGTGTGCCAACCTCCATGATTTGAAGACCCACAACACCCTAATTATGTGTGCAAATTGGATAAAGCTCTCTATGGGCTGCACCAAGCATCTAGGCTATGGTATGAGACTTTATCTTAATTTCTCCTAAAGAATGGTTACACTAGAGGTACCATTGATAGGACTTTGTTCATAAGAAAGTTTGGGAAAGACATCTTGCTCATACAAGTCTATGTTGATGACATTATATTTGGTTCCTCAAATGATCAAATGTGCTAAGATTTTGAGAGCATCATGAAGAAGAAATTTGAGATGAGTTACATGGAAAAAATAGGCTTTTCCTTGGAATTCAAGTAAAACAAATGAAGGAAGGGTTCTTTATCAATCAATCTAAATATGTCAGTGACATTTTAGAAAGATTTGATATGAAAGATTGTAAGCCTACTAAAACTCCTATGCCCAAAAATCATAATCTTTGTCCTGACTCTAAGGGAGAGGATAGTGATCAACATCAGTATAAGGCTATCATTGGATATCCGATGTATCTCACAACAAGTAGACCTGATATCATCTGTGCAAGATATTAGGCTACTCCAAAGGTGTCTCACCTAGTTGCTGCTAAGAGAATTCTTAGATACCTCAAAGGAGTACCTAAACTGGGTCTCTGGTATCCAAGGAACAATAATTTAAATCTCTATGGCTACAATGATAGTGACTATAGTGGCTGCAACATCAACAAGAAATCAACATTAGGAGGATGTCAATTTCTTGGCGGAAGGATCATCTTATGGTAATGCAAGAAGCAATCCTGTGTCTCAACATTTACTGTTGAAGCTGAATACATTGCTGTTGCTAGTTGCTGTGATCAGCTGCTGTGGATTCAAAACCAGATGATAAACTATGGATTCAACTTCATGAGCACTCCTATCCACATTTACAACAACAATGCTATCTTCATTATAGAAAATCCAGTCAAGCACTCCAAGACAAAACATATTGACATCAGGTATCATTTCATTAGAGATATTCATGAGAAAAATCTGATTAAACTAGTCAAAGTTGATTCAAATGAAAAGTATGCTGATTTGTTCACCAAAATATTTTATAAACAAAGATTTAAGTATCTTATTATGGCTAATGGGATGATAAACATTGATTAGTCCATCTCATTTGAAAACCTTTTCAAAATGTGTCTTTTCTTTATCAATACAATCTAAGCTCTGTTACAAAAGGTTTTTCTTCTAAATTTCACTAAGTATAAATTCTTCCGAAGAGGAATTAACCCTCTGAAGATGTCTTATATATCTTCCGAAGCAAAATTCCTCTAAGGGAAATCTTATCTTCGGAAGAGTTTTTAGTCTTGGAAGAAGCTTTTTGATATCATATCAAATCTACTTTCAAAACTTAATAAACTTCTTCACTCAGAGGGCATTCTTACTCTTGGAAGTAAATCGGATAAATTTACCTTCGGAAGTAATACTGGCTTCGGAAGAAGATTACCTTCGGAAAAGTTTTATACTCGGAAGAAAGCTTTACTGTGTAAAGGAAATCTTTTGGGCACCACACTGTAAAAATGTAAAGATTTTCTTAATGATGTTAGAATTTTTTTAAATGGATTTTATCTTATTGCCCTTGTCATATCATACCCCAAACCATCACTTCACCTTATCCATCTGCTATTTTCACCCATTTAAATACTTTCGACTCACTCCCTTAATATTTTTACCAATTTCACTGCCCAAAGCTTCCTTCGTCATCAATTTACCCAAAATCAAACTTTCCTTTATAACTTTCTTGAATAATGGCACTAAACCCTCAACATAACCAAGTCGCACTCCTTGAGTCTTCCAAGGATGCTGACTTCTCTGAAATCATCTTCTTTCTTACCCAATCAAGATAATACACTGTCCTAACTGTTAACCCCATTGTCTACTCGAACCATATGGTAGATTTTTAGTGTAACGGACATATTGTAACCTTGAACGAAGTTAGGGTTCTTAGGTCGTGCATCTGTGGTCAGGAATTGATGATATCTGAACAAATCATTAGGGAGCATCTAGAGTTTCATGATGAGGGCTCTCTTACAGAGTTCTCCAAAGCAGACCTGGCACATATACCCAGATGGGATATGATGGTGATATGAGTAGGTCAACTGTGTACAAGTTCAACTTTTCTTATTACTATAAGTTCCTGCTTCATGTAGTCCTTCACTGCCTATCAAACAAGTTTGGCGGATGGGATCAAATCCCTTATGAACTAGGATGCCTAGTTTATGGGTTGGTAAAAGGCATTCGGTTCAACAATTCAAGGTTTATGCTGAATAATCTAATGGGGAACCTTCAAAGGGAGACATTTTACATGTATCCCTGGTTCATTCAGTACATAATCAACCGTGAGCTGGTCCAGAGTAAGCTTGTCTATGCAGCTGCTCTACCTGTCCCTCACATGAGGTCGACCATCTTTAAAGTGTTGAAGAGGATGTCCACCAACTTTACTGGAAGACACACTGCACTTCTTCCATGTATGATTGAGCACATAGCTCCTTGATGATCCCTGTTAACTCCACAGGTGATGAACCCACATCAACAATAACCCTCACAATGCCAAATATACCATGCCACCTCATCAAAATTACATATGAGAGACGATCCAAACGAACCCTTGTTCAATCTCCTCTGATTGAACAAGTCTCTCCTGTTCAATCCAACAAGGCTAGAGTGGAAACATAGGCTCCCACTCAGTCTGAGGTCCCACCTTCCTTCACATTTTACCTCAATATAGGCATTGAGTCTCCTTAGTCTCAATCCCATAAGACCCAAACCCAAGCTGAAAGCCCTCAAGATAAGTCTCTATATTCTCCTGAGCAGCCAAAAAGGGACAACCCCATCATAGGCTCAAATTAGACATTGATCAAGGTCCCAGGTCATTAGGTATAACCTTTATATCCTTTACTGACCTTTTAATAGGAATTTATGAGGAAATTATTTCTCTTCAAGGCCATAAGGTTGATCCACAACACCCACCTAAGGATTATCTGAGCCTAGAGAGACCTCTGATCTCTAGCCGCCATCAGCACGCCCCAACTGAGGTGAGTCCCACTGATGTAGAAGGAACTCGTATAAATTCAGCTGCCACTACTGAAGGTGCCTCATTGGACCCTTAGGATAATGGTAACATCTTTGAGGCTGAATCTATGGAAACCGTGCCTTTTGATGACTCTGAAAGAGACATCATTAAGCAAGGCAATCTAGGGCACCAAGAAACCACATCTGGTGGTGTGGATGCACATACTAGGTATGTTACCTCATCTCCCCATGATTCTTCTAAAGAATATGGGGGGAATTATGCAGATCTCCACAAGAGACCTACTTTCTAAAGTCTTAAACCTTGAATCTAGAGTGAAGACTTTAGAGGATAGGTCTACCACTTAGCAACTTGAGATTGAAAATCTCAAGGCCAAACTAGCTAAGAAATAGATTAAGAGATCTGTTAGGAATGTATCAATTCAAGTGTCTTTGACCTCTTCCTCTAGCTCATCGAGCTCTCAAGATGATGCTACCAAAAAGGGAGAGAATGTTCAGAGACAATCACATGAGGAACCACAAAGCTTAGCTCTTTCTACATTGACTTCTAGATATCATTCTCAGCAAGCAACACTTTTTCCTAAGCCTCCTCTAATCATTCTTCAAGTGGACCCGAGGATGCTCAAATATCTAAACATGTTCTTTTCCAAGTTCCTGATAGGATCTTCTATTGAATAGCTAAGTCCAG
Organism: Flaveria bidentis; assembly: GCA_018326385.1. NCBI lineage: Eukaryota > Viridiplantae > Streptophyta > Magnoliopsida > Asterales > Asteraceae > Flaveria > Flaveria bidentis. Next base: position 11,472 of record BJCM01096202.1, read on the forward strand.
ATGTTGTAGTGGCATACGATAAAGCTGAAGAGTTTCAAAGGTTGAATGCACCTTCTACCATTGTCTAAGAAGTTAGTCAACATAATGTCCATTTTAAACCTAAGATTGAATTTGAAAGGGAAATATGGACTGATGGCCCAGCAACTGAAACATTCAGGACAGATAGTGCAATCCCACAGACTTCTAAAGTAGAAGTCAAAGCCTCAGAAGAATCTCTTCAAACTTCCAAAGCTGAGATACAAGCTGTGGAAGGGTTATTTTCTCTGTTTGAGGATCTAATTATCATAGATACAATCCTTGAACTTGCATCTGAGATAAGTAGTGAAGACTTTCTCAATTTCCTCCTCACTTAAACACCATCATCACCTCATGCTCCAATCACCACCTCCCAACCTAAAACCTCTACACAAGAACCTCCCAAGTCTCAAACTTCCGAAGACACTAAAAGGAAAAGGAAGATGAATGTGAAGAGATTCTAGAGGAAAAATGGTTGGAAAAGCTAAAAAGGAGAGGTAGAATCTCCACTGGGAAGCTACTAGCTGTAAGTAACAAAGTAGTTATAGCCAACCGGGAGGCTATTAACAATAAAAGAAAGGTGGGGATCATTGACAAACTTGTCAATCTGGGACCTACTAGTGAAGATATGCTTCTGCTACCACTGGAGGAGCTGATTGAGTTAGAAAAGGCAACCCTATTACGGATTGAACAAGAAGAAGAAGCAATAAGGTTGGTCTTAGAGGAAAAAAGGAAAAGAAAGAAAGAAGAAGTTGACTAACTGCTTAGGAATGAAAGGATAGCTTTCCTAAGCTCTAGGGGATTCTCTCTTGAGGAATTAACTCATCACAACAATGATATGATCTTATCGCTTTTCAAGAAAGAACAAGATCAAATGGAGAAGAGAGAAAAAAGGCTTCTAGGGAAAAGATGAGAGAAAAGAAGAAGAAAGAAGAAGAATCTAAACTTGTAGCTATCAAGAAGATGGGTGACAAAGCCTAGATGAAAGATTATCTCAGGGCCCATGGCTTCTCTAGCAGGTAAGTGGGTCCCATGTCTGAGAAGACCCTGCAACGACATGTCAGTGAAATCAAAGCTGACATTTCCTTAGGAAGAAGGAAAGATATGTATAGAAGAGTATAGGGGATGACTTCACGGACAACATCACAACCACAACCTCAACATGAACCAATCCCTTTCCTTTCCTTATAAAAAATGAGCTAACCTTTGAGCCATTCACCCCTGAACCCACTCCATCATCCTTACCCTCTCCCATACCTATTCCATCAAAACAACCATCATCCTTAAACCCAAAACACTCTCCAGAACCCAATCTTCACCTACCTAATAACCATCTAAGTCATCCTCTCAACCATCAAAACCTCTTTCCTTAGAAGAATTTAAGGAGATCAAGAGGAAGCTCATCAACTTGATTATTCAGAGCGATATCTCTTGTGAGGAGGGGTCCATCAAACTAAACTTCATTGATGGCCCTTCATGTTCCCTTACAAGAGAACAATTCCTTGATCTGCCTAGAAGAACATTGGACTAGGCCTTGAAACCATTGGCAACCAACTCCGACTCCATTGGGGAAGAAGAGAAGAAGTTGAGAAGAAGACTAGTGACTCTACTAGATACTAAGAAGGGAGACAAGCTACCATCTCAACCTTTCTTTCCTAGAAAGAAAATAATCTAGTGGAGGTTCGAAGACTCTTCTCGTAACTTTGTTGTGAAAAAAGAGAATGGTGAGGGAAATAGGCTCAATGCCTCCTTGCTGCTACACTCAAGCAGATTTGACATTGCTGAGTTAGCAGAAAAACCATTCTCCAATCCTTCCAACTCTGAAGTAGTTGCTCACATAAAAAATCATCTGACCAGTCTTCCTCTTGCTAAGCTAACTGCAAGAGCCAATATTAAAGAAGAGTTGAAGATAAGAGAGAATGATGAGAATGAAGAGTCAACATCTAAAGGCAAAGCCTTTCTTCAAATGGTTGAAGGCCCTGAATTGGAATCCATAGTTAGATGGGAGTATGACTACAGCTCCCGTAAACTAACTCTCTTCAGAGGGCCACAACAAAGGGTACATATCATTCAAAGTGATAGACTGGATCTCTTGTCTACGAATGATTTGTACAAACTTCTCAGCACCACCTCTAGAAAGAACAAGGAGGCAGATAAGTATCTCCTATCCTTGGTGCTGAACATTTTGAGAAGCAAAATCAAGTGAGGTTTTGGTAGCATCAGCCTAGGGGAGTTTGTTGGATCAAGTAAGGCTGGTGCAAGAAAACACTTAGAACATTTTTGGTGCAACTAATGAAGAACTTCCGAAGGCAAATGAAGAATTTCCGAAGGCTAAAGATGAACTTCCCAAGGTCAAGTGCAAAAGAGCATCCTAAGAGAAACTCCATCTTCCAAAGACAAAGTCTTCTCTCTTCCAAAGTTCAACACTTAGAAGAATTCAAGACAATGACTTCCGAAGCATGAAGACCTGAAGAATAACTCAAGCCTCGGAAGAAGTAACCTAAGTGGCTTCAAAAGAACTTGTTCTTCCGAAGCTAGTTAACCTTCGAAAGAACCTACTATGAACTGGTGGACATAACTATGGTTCTTCTGATAGATCCGCTACAACCTTTGAGATACCGCATGGTGTTTTCCCACACTCATGTAATTGACCATACTTTATTCCACTGATCATTCGTTATCAGTAAGTACAGTTACCAACTTTAGTCGGTGACAAATGGTAAGTAATGGACATATCATGACTACTAAATCTTAGATAGTATTTTATCTAAGATACCTTACCTTTAGCAATGTAATTTTTTCTTTAGTCTTAGGTTTCCAGCTGGTATCAAAGTATATCCGACTGTAGGTAGTAGTATATATAGTTTTTCATTGTAACTCATGTAACATGCTTATTAAAGTCTTGTAATACTTTGAGTTGAGAAGTAATAGATACAAGTATCTTGAAAATTTTGTGTTCTAGTTTACTTAGTATATTATTATGAACTCTTAGAGGGATTCTGCACCATCAAGCCAAGTGTGATTCTATGAGTTTGAGAGATAACCTTAGTGTTGAGTGACCAAAACCGATCCTGCAGAGTGTCATTTTAAACTTTTGTTTTTATTATTACGAATAACATAATTTTCATATATTTATATTTTCATATATTTATTTTCCATTTGATATTGCTTTTATTTTTTATCACACCCTTAAAATCCACCGGCGGGGTTTTACCGTAAGACATGTAACAAACCTGGAACTCAGACACAGTCATGTCAAACGACACTATACACGATTTAAAATAAACGTTTAATCATAATTCAGAGTAAAACATAGTTTTTAATATAATCAATGCGGAAGTGGAAACGTTTGTAAAACCATAAGATAAATGCGCAATAGAAGATGGCCAATGAAAAGTAGTAAAATTAAATGAATTTGTATTCAAACAATATAGATGATTAATGGACCTCGTATGAGAAACCCTAGCCTTAAGCATGTTGGCGACTTAAGAAAACTTGATAAAGTGTGTCAAAATAAGGTTGAGGAGTTCACAGGTATAAATCAGTAAATATGTTTAGTGTTTGTAATGTAAACGTAAACTAAGATATATCATCGGTAACTAGCCTATATGTCAAGTTACTTGGCGTTTCAAAACTAAAGCTGAATATTTATGAGTTGTTTTCCTTCTGCCACGTCTTAGAACAAAACAATGGCAAGTGTCTAGGTTAAGTAAACACATATTTGACCTCTAATCAAACTAGCACGACTAACACGGGTGGGGTTTGTCATGCCTGGAGCTCAGACACAGTCATGTCAAACGACACTATACGCGATTTAAAATAAGGGTTTAATCATAATTCAGAGTAGAACACAGTTTTTAATATAATCAACACGGAAGTGGAAACGTTTGTAAAACCACAAAATAAATGCGCAAGAGAAGATGGCCAATGAAAAGTAGTAAAATTAAATGAATTTGTATTCAAACAATATAGACGATTAATGGACCTCGTATGAGAAACCCTAGCCTTAAGCATGTTGGC
>BJCM01096243.1:0-35529 GCA_018326385.1 Flaveria bidentis
ATGATTCAGAACATGTCTAACAACTGTAAGCCTATATAACATGTTCATATATGCATGTATCATTACATAATATAAATAGATATAACATTAAACAATCATTAATGAAATATTAAACATTATAAACACAACCAAACATTAGTATTTCATTAAGTACCCACTAATTACACAAGTGTAAGACATATTACATTTAGATCAGGATCTAGGTACATATATGTATCAACAAGAGATGATGTTCTTGAAAGTGTAGCCCTCAAAAGGAAAGCCTCAAGCTTGTATAACCACAAGCCTTAAGAAACACCTAATCTTGTTAGGTAGAAGAACACCAAGCTGTACTTCTTTTGAACAATCCAAATCAGTCAAGAAGAACTTGAAGTGCTGCCAACAAAATGATTTTTCAGCCCTTTCTTTCCTTTCTTTTGAACGAATTTGATGGTTCTTTTGAGAGGTTTTTCTTTGTGTGTGTGAGAGAGAAAAGTGTGTTAGATGGTTGACTGAAAAGTGAGTTAAGTCTTGCTAAGAACAAGACAAAACACATGCAGCCAATAGCCCATATGGGTGGCCGAAATCCACAACCCAAAATGGGTTTCCCTCCCATTTGAAATTTTTATAAAATACTCTTTCAACCATAAGATTTTATAAAATTAAAACCCCTTTTAATTTTATAACTATAATACACTTTTATTTGTTATTATTTAACCAACTTAAATAATGAAACAAATAATATCTCATGAACAAACTATCCATATAATGTTGTTATACCACAAAGCAATGTTTTAGAAAACTCATTTTCTAAATTGGTGTTAATGTTTATTTGTATGATCTTATCAACAAACAAACATTTATTGGTGTTTGTATAGCTTGTTATTAGGTATGACCTGACTTGGATCATAACATACTAACCACATCAATCTTGTATGTGTCTTGGGCATATGATGTCTAACAATGACTTGATGATGTATGTATGATGCCTTTGCATGATGGTATGTAGCATGATTGTTATGTCCTGTGTGATGGTGCCTTGTATGGTGATTTTTTGTATGATTATGTTTATGTTCCATGTTTTGTATGTTTATCTTTCCCGTGAATTTATGTGTTATAGTTGTGAAAGAAATGGTAGAGTATTATGTAATATAATGTGAATGATAATGAAAAGAGGAACATAATGATAGAGTGCATGCATAAATGAAAGAGAAAGTAAAGAAAGGCTTGCAAGAAAAATGTACGGAGGTGCACGACTCTAAAATGGTGTAAGCTCAACTGTATGTGGTTTAGCTAACCCATAAGTATACACGTAGGGGTCCAGCCTTTGTGGCTGACAAGTGATATAGTACATGGATTATAGTGGATACTCACCTCGGTGCTGGTGCCAGGCTATGTGCATTTTGGAAGTTATTTATGATCTTCGGCCAAGTACCCCGTTTGTGCATACGTTTGAGGTGTAGTATACAGTTGGGATCTTTGTCGCTTGCCCCGGTGCTAGTGCCAGGCTATGTGCGTTATGGAAGTCATTTATGATCTTCGGCCCAATACCCGCTTTGTGTATACGTTTAGGGTATAGCTGATGACACTGATCTGGAAAGAGATTAAGAAATAAAGAGATGAACATTAAAGGAAGATAATAATGATATTATCTATGTGTACGTACGATGTGTGATCATGTATGAAAGTATAGTATGATTTGATAGAAAGTAAAGAATGGTTTTAAATGAAAGTAAAGTATGTTTTATTTTAAAACTAAAACTCACTCAACAACACTGACTTTTATGTGTTTCTAGTTGGCAGGTACACGTTGCTGAGGATGGCACGGGGCGACTACTTGGCTCATTTTGGATGGCATCCCCCTGTATATAGTTTTTGCATTGTAATGCGAACAACGATGTTTTGTAACGAATGTTGTATTAATTTGCAAAGGCATTTATAATGAAATAAATGTTGTTATAATATTTCCGCTACAATGTTTTAAGTAAATTATCGTAAATGTATGTTTTATGTGCGATGATTGGCTAGCCATAAGCGTCCCGGGAACGAGGCCTTACAAGTTGGTATCAGAGCCAAAGTTTAAGTGAAACGGGTAAATTTTCAAAAGAAACCTAAACTTAAAGTGAGAATGGGAAGGAAAGGAAAAGGATGCTAGTCCGAGTAGCCGCGTGCCATCAGGTATTTTCTTAATTTTAACCGGCATTATGTGCGCATGTTATGTGATTTGTTGTGTGTGTTGTTAGTAGATTTAGATACTGATGTAGTGACGATAGGAAATGCTTTGGTTATGAAGAGTAAAGTAAGTGGCTAATCATAACTGGCCACTGTAATTAGGAACTTACTATACTTAACATGAACTGAGTTATTCCTCTTGAATGACCATGTTTGTGTTTGAATCTTATAGTGTGTTTAGAGGATGGCAGGTGGTAAATCATCAAAAGCTTCACGTGGTGGAGGTCGTGGTGGATGTGGTACTGAACCACAGGTCACAAGAGGAAGGCCTAGAGTCGAAATGGTGGTTCATGAAGAACCCGAGACCCCTCATCCAGAGGGTGGAGATGAGAGTGCTAACTTAAGAGCCTTAGTGAAGGAGGCTGTTATGGAAGAGGTGCATCAGGTCAGGCAGACGACCTTACCGTCTGTGGTGACTGAAGTGATTAAGGCTGTAAGAGAAGGAGAGAGAAGGGAAACGAATAGGTCCTCGGGAGGACGGGAGTGACTAGAGACTAAGACGGTTCTCTCCGATGATGAGGAAGAAGAAGAAGAGCATATGCAGGAGGCGGCACGAGGGTGTAACTATGGGGAATTTCAAAGATGCAATCCCCCTACTTTTGATGGTAACGACAGTGCTGCCGCTGCTCACCGGTGGGTGAGAGAGATGGAAGTTGTTCTCGACAACACTGAGTGCCGAGAAGATCAGAAGGTGAAGTTTGCTTCCCACTCGTTTGTGGACTCGGCTTTATGCTGGTGGGACAATATCGTCCAAGCCGACGGTATTGGGCAATTGAAAGGATGAAGTGGGCAGCTGTGAAGAGACTGGTGATTGAGGAGTTCTGTTCTCACTGAGATATGGACAAAGTTGAGAGGGAGTTCTTGCAGTTGGAGGCGGGGATTATGACCCATCAACAATACACCACTAAGTTCAATGACATGGCACGGCTGGTGCCAGATCAAGTAACACCTCTATCACGAAAGATGAAGAGATACATCCAAGGGTTGCTGACGGATATACGTAGGCACATGATCACGGCCCGGCCGAGCATGTTTAGATTGACGGTTTACTTGGCGTGAAGATTGTACGACGAAAGAACTGTAGTGGTGACAAAAGCTAGCAAGAAATGTGGTGGTGATCGGAATTGGAACGGGAAGCGATTTGGACGTGGCAGAGCCGCTCCAAGCAACAAAGGTGCATGGGTGGATGACTAATGTGTCGTCACATCCGGTGAGGGGTCGAGGAGGTGTGTTAAGTGTGCATGAGAGCACACCGTGGAATGTAGAGTGGGATCCAATGTCTATTTCCATTATGGAAGGACAGGACATGTGGCGAAGAAACCGGAGTAAGGAGGTGTTATACCCGTGGAGAGGAGGTCCACATGATTCTGGTGCAAGTAAAAATTTTATTTATGTTGCTTTCTGTGCTAAATTGCCCATTAGTATTAAGAATATAGATACGCCCTTTGATGTTGAAACTGCCATAGGTATGTATACTAGGATTTCGGAGATGATAGAGGGTTGTGACGTAGAATTAGAAGGTCACAAATTCCCTATTAGATCATTTGTGATGACCTTAGGTGGGTTTGACGTAGTCCTTAGGATGGATTGGATGGTGAACTACGAGGCGAACATTGTGTGTCACAAGAAAATGATTCGATTGATAGTGCCTGACGGGAGTTCAGTGACTGTATACGGTGATCGAGTCACAACGATTCCGAAAGTGATTTCAATGGCGGTGGCGGGAATGTGCATGAGGTGTGGATGTAGTGCTTATTTGGCCTACGTATAGGACGTGGATACGCCAACACCACAACTGTCTGATGTACCAGTTGTGTGTGACTTTCCTGACGTGTTTCCCGAAGACTTTACAGGAGTGCCACCTGACCGCGTGATTGAGTTCCAGATTGACTTGATACCGGGTGCCCAACCTGTAGTTAAGGCACCGTATCGGTTGGCTCCAATTGAGATGAAAAAGTTGATGGAGCAATTGCAGGAGTTTCTATATAAGGGATTCATTAGACCGAGTATCTCGCCTTGGGGTGCTCCAGTCTTATTTGTGAAGAAGAAGGACGGTAGCATGAGAATGTGTATAGAGTACCGTGAGCTGAACAAGTTAACGGTGAGGAATCAGTACCCGTTACCGAGGATTGATGATTTGTTTGATCCGCTCCCAAGTGCCAGTTGGTTCTCGAGGATAGACCTTCGATCTGGCTACCATCATTTGAAAGTAAAGGAGCAGGATGTTCCTAAAACAACTTTTCGCATGTGTTATGGACACTACGTGTTTCTCGTATGTCTTTTGGTTTGACTATCGCGCTAGTAGGTTTTATGGATCTGATGAATCGAGTGTGTCGGCCAATGTTGGATAAATCAGTGATTGTGTTTATTGATGATATCCTGATTTATTCGAAGAGCGATATTGAGCATGCCGGTCACGTTTGGGAGGTTTTGGTGACATTGAGAAAGGAAAATATGTATGGCAAGTTCTCTAAGTGCGCGTTTTGGTTGTGCAAAGTCCATTTCTTGGGTCATGTAGTGAATCTTGAGGGGATTATGGTAGACCCGACAATGGTGGAGGCGGTGATGCAATGGAAGTCACCAAAGACGCCATCCGAGATTCGTAATTTCTTGGGTTTGGTAGGCTATTATAGGAAGTTCATTCAAGATTTCTCTAAGATCACTTCTCCACTAACCAAGTTGACCCGGAAGGATGTAAGGTTTGTATGGGGTAAAGCTCAAGAGAAGGATTTTGAGGAGTAAAAGTCATGGTTGACTCAAGCTCCTATCTTCTCATTACCCGTTAGAAGCAAAGATTTGGTGGTTTACTCAGATGCTTCCTACTTGGGGTTGGGATGTGTATTGATGCAAAGAGGAAAGGCTATAGCCTATGCATCTCGACAGTTGAAAGTTCATGAGGTTAATTGTCAAGATCGTGTACGTACAGAATACTAACTGATTATGTGTGAGACCATATCAAATAGTGGGGAATCCTACTTGATTGGCGATCCAATCAGTTCAAACATTAACCCGATCTATATAAGAGTGACCTATACGTTAAGAACGAGTATGAATCGATCAAGAACGGACTTTGAAGTTGGATTGGCTTTCTTGGACATTTTGGACGGCTAGGGTTCGTGAAATTATGAAGGATTCTCAAGTGATATTTTTGTACAAGAATTAAGTGGTATTTATAGGTTTGTAGTTTCCATTCGTACGACTGAACCATTAGCATGGTTCAGTCGTGCGACTGAATCATGCGATTGAGTCATACGCATGACTGAAGGTTCAGTCGTGCGATTGAGTCAATCTTATGTCTCAATCATACGACTGATCCAGTCTCCTGGTTCAGTGATTCCACTGGTCCATAAGCATGATGTATTCATGCGTATGGTCCATTAGCATGAATACACATCTGAATAGATTGAACACATTTCTCAATCATTATTGACTAAGAACTATGTACAATAACTTCAAACCTATCTAATAAGTTCATATATATGAATTATATTCAACACAATAATAATATGAAATAAATAAACATGAATAAACATCAATCACATATTATATTTCATTGAACCAGTTCATTACATATGTGTAAGACATGAAATACTTCTACATTTATGCTCATAAACTAGGAACAACATGTATCTACAAACTCCCCCTTGGTCCTAGTTTACTCTTTTGTCTAACACTCTTCACATGTTCTTGAAATTTCTTGTACTTCTCCTCTTTTGTAACTCCTGCATGTATTTCAAATGCAAAACAGTGTCTTATCACGTTTTGGAATTGGATAGAGCTTGTACAATATCTTGTGTGTCATAGAACAGTGGTCACTTGTATAATGTGTAGACATTTTCAGCCGACAATTTTGTAAGCCATATTGGGTTGAATACCCAGATAATATCAATCTTTCCATCTATGTTCAGAACTATGACCGCTTCGCCCGTTTGACAATCGTAATACCACCATTTGAAGTGTGGAGTGAATTCCTGAGGTATTTCCGGGTAGGTAATCTTGACATCATGTGCGAGGGACTCCACTTCAGTACCACTTTAGGTCTTCCAGATATGGGATCCACTTCAAACTTACGAATGAACCTTTTATTTTGTTGAGGTTTGAAGTTTACCCACCTGGTGTGGTATTCCTTCTTTAATGCAGCCTCGAACGATCCTGACATCTTCCTCAGATTTGCATACAGAAGATCTAAACATGCCAGACGGTTTAGCTCAAAACCAAGAAGATTCTTCAGATCATGAGGATATCTGAAGTACTCAATCCCCTTTTCCCTTTACATAGCATAAACATCCAAATCTTCAAATATGCCCACCTATAATCTTGCCTGACACTCTCTGATGTCTTTTGACTCTGTAAAGCTTTGTGTAGGCATTCTTCTTTGGCAACACGGGTTTGGATTTCATCTCTGCAAAACAAGCTGCCCATTCAGCTTTCTTGATATCAACATTAGCATCCGATGCTTGGGCTGTGCTTTCTTCTGTCTATTTTTCATTCTCCACTTCATCCAACTTATCAAAAGTACCACTGTCAAATGTTTCACCCAAGATGGGGATAACATGTCCTTCCAAGTCAGTGTACTATGGATAGTACTCTGCCATGACATCCTCTATCTCAATCTCATCTACATCGTTCAGCTCATCATCACTCGCAACATCAAGTTTTGGAGCATCTTTGAGAAGCTCGTTAGGATTCAGCCTGAACATTTAAGCGAGTTGCTCGTCCATTAGATCATGAATAATCTCTCCCTCCTTTGGAGTATAGCTCACAGATCTTCTGACAATCCCTTGCAAGTCAAGAATCATGGTAAGTTGAGTCTTGACTTGGTGAAGGGGTTCGACATTATACTCGTCTGTCTGTTGAGCTTCATCTGTTTTATATAAAACATTAACACATAAACAAACATAGATGACCATTAATTACATTAATGTAATATATAATTCAAGTACAAACGTTTTTAAATTAAAAGACATCTAATAATTACTTTTTTCTTAATCTGTTGATTGTTCAGCTGGAGAAGCTGAGGACGAGGCTCCTTGATCTTGGTTTCTTTTAGTGCACCTCTCCTGACCTTGAGGATTTGAGGCTGACGCAGATGCATCACCTTCCTAATCATCATCATCCTCTTTATCTTTACCGCTTGGTCCTCCTTCATCAACATCCTCCTCAGAATCATCTTCATCCTCATCATCATCATCACCATCATCACCATTCTTAATCTTTAGTGGCTCGCTCTTTGATCCCTTAAGCATTAGCAGTATCTTCTTGTTCTTCTTCTCAAGATCCTCTATCCTCTTCACCGACGCGAACACCAACTCATTTTTACCTTTAAGTGCATGGTGGGCTCGGCCTAACGCTCTCTCATACTGAGCGCTCTTCTCAATCAGCTGAACAATATGCTTTGCCTTAGCCACATTCACCTCCATCATCTGAGTTAGCTGAGTAGCTCTTTGCTCATGGGTGGCAATCAGCCTCAACACAATGCGGTTGAGGATAGCCAGCTACTCCCCCAACCCGACCATGGGTAGAGTAGGTCCAGGTGAGAATGTGGATTGGTTGGAGGGGCCAACTTTGTGAGTGGTGGGAGTGGTGGTAGATGTGGTGAATATGGGAGGTGGAATGGGAGTGGGATGTGGTGGAGTGGTTGTGGTAGTGGTGGTGGGAGGAGTGATAGTGGTAGTGGGAGGAGTGGTGGTAGTAGTAGTAGCTATGGTAGTGGTGGTAGGAGATGTGGTAGTGGAGGTAGCTGTGGTAGTGGTGGTGGCTGTGACAGTGGTGGTGGATGTGGCAGAAGATGTAATCACAGTAAACCTCTGTCTCTTAACCTTTTTACCATAAGGGTGAGCCATTCTCTTCTTCCTGGAGCCCTTTGCAATAGGCGCTCCCCCTTGGCTGATGGGTTGGTCAGGGGTGTAAATAGGATGAGTGATATAAGTAGAAGCACTCCTTGACTCAGCCTGGCGTCCGCCAACCGCCTCTATCCCTTTGTATATGGCCATAAACCGGCTCCTGACAGTCCTCACTAGAGGCTCATCATCCGGCTCCTCATCTTCATCAATCAGGAAGTCTTGATGGAAGGCAACCCTTTCTTTTCCACCAGGTGCCTCACTACCTTGACCCTAATCATGGTCGTCATCGTCATCGTCTTTTTCGTTTGTGGGTGCAATAATGGGCTCAACATCGGAGTCACCGTGATCGTGACGCCATTTCTTGCGAGATGGTGCCACATACTCCTCGTTGGCCAAATGACCAAACAGTCTCCTTACCGGGGGCTTCACCTGCTTCCCTCGGTAGACCTTCATCCGACCCAATGTCGTATCATGCATAACCTCTAGAACAACCGCATCCTCCCTCTCTTTTGGCAATGAAGGAAGCTTCTGATCAATGATCAACTGCAGAAACCTTGGGTACATGCAGAAGCCTTCCTTGCTCTTGGCCTCTATGTTCTCGATCATATATGTGAAAATCATGTGGGAGAAACTAAACAGGTGGTTCAGCACCAGAGCAACATAGGCGTTCTGGATTTGATCTGACATCTCGTCGAATCCTACTCTCCTCGACGCTATGCACTTCAGGATGACATGAGCCAAGTACTTAAACTAGTGGCAAAGGTTGCTCTTGTTAAGCACACCTGTGTTCATGTCCCTAGTGTACTTCATTCTCATAAAGCATCCCCAAATTGTTACAGGGTGTAGCTTGGTCAGGTGGTCACCATCCTCACCCAGATCCAGGACTCGCCTAAGATCGGCTGTAGTAACACTGATCTCATGTCCGAAGATCGAGCTCCAGATACTGTAGGGCTCTGTGGACCTGTCAACTATAGCCCCTTCCTAGAAGGTTTTCTGTAGTGATTAGTATGGCATGCAAGGTGTAGATAAGGCCTTGAAGATCCTCAATTTCCTCAGAATGGCCAATATCCCCTCAAACTCGGAAGCATTCCCAGTGGTAGCATCCAAGTGAGCACAGATGTTGTGCTTGGGGCTCATCGTCCATCTATCAGCCATGTTGCTGTAACACAAGAAACATAAAATTAGAGTTATGTATATGAGATGACAATTGAAATTTAAGTTGTTTTTTTATCAAACTGGTTCAATCGTGCAATTGAACCATACGACTGAGTTTAGTCCTGTGATTGAGCCTACAGCTGAGTTTAGTCGTGCGATTGAGCTTGCGACTGAACTTAGTCATATGTTTAGCCATGTGGTTGAGTCAGTCGTGCAACTGAGTCACCGAATGATTCATTCGTGCGATTGAATTGTGTGCTTGGCTCAATCATGCGACTGTGGTTCATTTGTAATGTCAATTAACATATTGCTCTGTTCGACACTCCAATCTCAAATCTTGGTCAAAACTTGATGTTAGATGTCGTGTTAATACTCATTAGATTCGCAGGGACTCTAAATATCACTTAATGTCCTTTATATCAACGATTATGTCCATTTAAGTGGTCTATTTGAAGAGTTATTTGGTTTTCTTGATTTTAATCTATTAGCTTAGGTATGGTTTGATTACATCGGTCATTATTTTTGATTTTAGTCTCTCAATACCAGTAGATGAATGAGAAATCAGTTAGGATCACAATCAACAAGTAATCAAGGTAAAGGAAATTTGGGCAGAGTGTCTGTGTATGATAGAATTTTGAATGCTTTGAAGGGTGGTGAGAAATGTGACTGACTCACCCCTCTATTAATATTGTTTTAATGTTCAGTCATGCTACTAGCTTATACTTCTTTGTCCAGTTGTACGATTGGTTCATTCTCGTGATCAAATCGTATGGATGTCCCATACTCATGGTCCAATCGTATGACTGGCTCATACTTATGGTCCAATCGTGTGATTTGCTCATACTTATGGTCCAATCGTGCGACTAACTCATACTTATGGTCCAATCATGCGACTGCTCATACTTATGGTCCAATCGTGCGATTGGCTCATACTTACAAGCACTTAAACTTTTACCTTGTGATATCTAACATTATGAACACCGATCATCTCAGAAATGACCTTTTTAATTAAAAAAACCATTTGATCACCTAATACATGATCATTTTAATTTAAAACAGTTTGATCACCTTAGACGTGATCCTTTTATTTCGAACCGATTGGTCACCTCAGACGTGACCATTCTTAGTGAATGATTCATAGATTTTATCTAGTTGTATTGTCCGACTTTTACGTAATAGAAGACTAGAAAAACAGAAAAGATAACTTGAAATTTAAAACAAACAAGACATATTTTTGTGTTTTTTATTTGAGATGAATTGAAATCTTTTAGAAAAATTTCTAACAGATTTTAATTCTTGTACAACACAACTTCAAGTTAATTGATCATTTTCGGAAAGATGCATTATGGAATCATACAGGTATATCAGAATCATTTGGGACATTTTAATACAACCATTTTGATACTAGATTCTTGTTTTGACCGAGAGTGAATAGAACTTTTAGGAAATCATACTAGAGCTATAAGATGCAAAAATGATTTTGACTGTCAAGAATTGCAGCTCACGATGATTGTCAGTATATTTGTCCACTTGAATCCATACACAGATTTTGACTCACATTGGTGATGAGTTAGATTTATTTATTTCAACACGCATTTGTGGATCGCACACTTATATGGTAAACAACAATCCTCAGGAGATTTTTTAGCGTTCTACGGGTATTTGACAAGAAAAAACTATTCTAAGAGCTTTCAAAGAGATGCCAAGCGTTAGGTCAGTGCCAATACACAACACAGAGGCACAAACAACAATGATTTCTAGAATATTTACGTTATGCTTATCCTTAGGTTAGTGCCGCCGCATAGCAGAGATGCACATAACCTATCTTCTTGTTATTAGCTTGATTTCATCTAGTATTTTTCCATGTGCTTTGCTCATTTTTTTGGTCATCCGCACACATTTGTGGGGTTTTTTTTATCACCCTTTATTGGAAATGTATTGATTGTGTCAACCAGGGATAAGATGGGAACCCACAACAAGTGGAACTACTTAGTTTGAATTTAAATCACCAATGAGGTCAACTCATCTATTGTGTTGAATCTACCAACACATCATATAATGGTCTAGCAACCTCTAGGTCTACTTTCATTTTCCTTTTATTTTGGAAATATGTTACCTCAGTAGCAGACCAGTTTTACTATCATTTTCCTTTTATTTTGCATAGACTTCTCAGACTTATTCTTTGAATTTTGTATCTTAATAAGTTAAACTCTTTTGAAGTCCCAAACAATTTGTTCCCTGTGTACTATCATTTTCCATCGGTGTTGAATCAGAATCACAGATTTGATTTAATTTATTTTAGCTAAGTTGCCCTACTCCCTTGTTTTTATTAAGTTTTTAAGTAATTAAATATTGAAATCAATTAAATACCAAACTAAGCTATTCTCCCCCTAAAATTCTATAACCAAAAATCTTTTTGTGTTTTTGGATTTTAATAGATAGGAAAATAAAATAAAAAATAAGAAAGATTAAGAAAACGTGTCAGACTACGAACTTTCTTCTACTAGAATCGCATCAATTTTCTTTTTCATGCCATTAACCTATAAAAGATATAAAAATCTCGGTTTTCAAATGCTTTTGTGTAGAGGTCGGCGTGTTGAAAAATCTGTATTAATTTTAACAACATCGATTAATTGCTTTTCAAAACAGTCACGTATAAGGTGATATTTAATACCGATATGTTTTGTTTTAGGGTGTTGCACCAGATTTTTGGTGTGAGCAATAGCAGCGGAATTATCAACAAAAATAGGGGTGTTAGAAAATTGCAAACCCGTAGTCCCGCATTTGTTGTTGAATCCAAATGATTTGTGAACAACAACTTACTTATAGTAGCAACATATTTAGCTTCACAAGTTGACAGAGAAACTGATGTCTGCTTCTTACACTGCCAGGTGACTAACCGTCTACCAAAGAACTGACATCCCGCAAATGTTGACTTGTAATTCATCTTGCAACAACCATAGTTCAAGTCACTATACGCTGTAAGCTCAAAGTCATTATCATGAGGATACTACAACCCGAGTGTTAGGGTACCCTTCAGATAAAGATAAATCTGTTTAACTCTGTTAAGATGATTTACTTTTGGTTTGGCACGTGGCATACATAATATCAAGACGAGAGGCTGTGAGATACATTAGGGATCTGATCATTCCTCTGTACATGGTAGCATCAATCAGATCACCATTTTCGTCGGGTGCCACATCATGGTTCGTTGCAAGTGGAGTTCGAGTAGCTGAAGAATTCTCCATGTCAAACCGATTGAGGATATCACCTACATATTTGGACTGATACAGGAGGATTCCTTTTGGTGTCTGGTCCACCTATAAGCCAAGGAAGAACTTCATCTCCCCCATGGCACTCATCTTAAACTCTGCTTTCATTATAGATTCAATTTCTTTACATAATTCTTCATTCTTCGAAACGAAGATTATGTCATCCACACATATCTGTACCAGCAGTAAATCACCATCTTTTTCATTGATGAATAATATACAGTCATTCACCCCTCTTCGAAAACAATTTTCACTAGGTGAGTGGAGAGTATCTAATACCAGGCTCTAGGGGCTTGATGGAGCCCGTAGAGAGCCTTGTCTAGTTTGAAAACTCTCTCCCGATGATAAGGATCTCAAATCCTTCGGGTTGACAGATGTAGATTGTCTTACGGATTTCACCATGAAGGAATGCACTTTTTACATCTAGTTGATAAACTTTAATCTTCATGTAGGATGCATAGGCTAGAAAGATACGAATAGCTTCCATCCGAGCCACAGGTGCAAACACTTCATTGTACTCAATGCCTTCGACTTGTCTAAACCCTTGAACCTCAAGTCGAGCCTTGTTTCTGATTATGACTACTTGGTCATCTTTCTTACACTTCAAGACCCATTTAGTGCCAATCACCTTAGCACCTTTTGGTCTGTCCATAAGGGTCCATACTCCTAACTTCTTGAACTGTATGAGTTCTACTTTCATAGCACTAACCCATGCCTTATCGTTTAAGGGTTCAATTACATATTTTGGCTCAAATTGAGACACAAAACATCGATTAGTACCATCGTGAAGATAGCCTTTTTCCATGACTGAGGCATAATCAACTGAGTATAGCTGATTTCAGGTCTTCACTCCTGATAGTACATTCCTAATGATGTTTTCCAGGGGATGATACATATTGACTCAAGCTCCAGGAACGGTGGGAACAACTACTTCCTCATCCAGATTTTGAATTCAAAGTTCAGTATCGGTAGCTGTTGGAGTATGAGGTTTAGAAGTGTCAGACGCATCAAGATCTGATGCTTATGTAAGTTCATTAGCAGGAACCTGTTCCTCCTGGTCCACATTTTCAGTCTTCCCTGCTTCATCATCAGAGGAGGAGTTGCTTACATCAAGCTCTCCCCCTAAAGGACTAGAAGAATCATCTAGTGGAACCGATGATGTTGAGTCTTGTGGTGGAGTTTTTAGAACATCGTACAACATTTTAGTTGATAACTCATTATCAGGAAGGGAGGGACAGAAGTTGAAGGACTTAAAGAATCCATCATAGTCGAAAGAGTAACAAGTTCCTTTCCCCAGCAGGGGGTGGTGTATCTTTGAACATCAACATTGCACCACACATCTACCCGACCCGTTGAGTTGTTATAAACTCTCTTGTCTGGTATACTGTATCCGAGAAAGATACCTTCTTCAGCCTTCTCATTGAACTTCCTAGTCTGAGTTTTCTTTAGTAACATGCACGGTGCATCAAATGGTTCAAGATACTCCAAGTTTGGTTTACGTCGCTGGAGTAGCTCATAACATGTTTTACCGTGATGTTTGACCACCAAGACTCGATTGAGAGTGTAGCATGCATTAGCCACTACTTATACCAGACAAAGGAGAGACCCGATCTAATTTGGGTGAAGACGTACCAGTTGATTATGTCCACTGATGTGATGAAGCAGGTCAAGGAGTTTCAAGATAAGGCATTAAAGGAAGATCCTCTTAACACTGAGAGAATGAGAAGCCTAATCGCGGAGTTGGGTGAAAACACACTTGGTGTTAGAACTCGATTTAGACGGATGTGGATTCCATATTTTGGGGATCAACGTGGGAAGATTACGGATGAAGCTCATAAAACTCGGTACTCCATTAATCCCGGTGCTACAATGATGTACCAAGATATGAAGAAAGATTATTGGTGGCCGGGTATGAAACGTGATGTGGTGGAGTATGTGTGTAAATACCTTGCTTGTTTACAAGTGAAGGCGGAACAACAGAAGATGTATGGGAAGATCCAACCGTTGGATATACCGGAATGGATGTGGGAGTATATCACCATGGACTTTATTACGAAGTTGCCATGTTCCACACGAGTGTATGATGCTATATGGGTGATAGTTGATCATTTGACGAAGAGTGCTCACTTCCTACCGATCCGCGAGACATATTCATCCGAGAGGTTGGCAGATCTGTTCATTAAATAGATAGTAACTCATCATGGTGTGGTGCTCTCTATTGTGTCCGATCGTGACACCCGGTTTACATCTAAATTTTGGATGAAATTACATGATGCGATAGGGACGAGGTTACATATTAGCATGACTTATCATCCTTAGACGGATGGTCAGTCAGAAAGGATGATTCAGACACTGGAAGACATGTTACGGGCATGCGTCATTGATTTCGAAGGAAGTTGGGATAACCTCATACCGTTAGCTGAATTCTCGTGTAACAATAGCTATCATGCCAACATTGGTATCCCCCTTACGAGATGTTATACGGTAATAGGTTTCAGGGACGAAACCTATATAAGGGGGTGGACTTGTAACACCCGATTATTTTAAAAATCAAAGGAAGAAAGAATAAAGTGAAGAAAAAGAAAGAAAAGGTATATTGCCCAAGTTAAGGGGTAAAAAGTATAAAAAGGACAAAATCTTTAAAAGTTGGTGTAAAAGGTGGCATGGCCGCCCATACTCTCTTCACACATCCTATCATTTGGATATTTTTAGAGAGAGAAAGTGAAGAAGAGCTGAAGTTTTCGGGTCTTTGAAGAACAAGAGCAGAAGTTTGAATTCAAGGTAAGAATTCGTGTGTTTATGATGTTCTGAACTGGCCTTAGCCTCGGTTATATGCTTATGTGTGTTTGTGTTTGTTCGGGTATGTCTTTGGTGGGTTTCTAGGCGGTTGAACTCAATTGCAAGTGAGTTTTGAAGAAGTCATAACCAAAGGTAGCTAATGTGAGTTCTAGAATCCCCCTTTTTACTTGTTTTAAACTACTTTTGGGCTGCAAATGCATGTATGAACGTTTTTATAAAGTTGGGTTTTATACCCGTATGTGTCTATGTTGTGGGTGGGGTTTGATTTTAGGCTATGTATGTGTATGATGATGTTATGGTTGTGTTTCTAAGGCTTAGGATGTATGATTTAATCTTAGAACAAGATAGGTGATGATTAGGAAATGAATTATGATTTTTAAGTGTGTTATAGCCTACCCATGCGCCTAAACAGTGGCCCATGCGCCCAACAGAAATAACTGCCTAAGTGTTCCCATGCGCCCGAAACCTCATACGCCTAAATAGTACTCACGCGCCTAGAATTAGGCTAAATTTGACCAAGTGTTCATACACCCAGACAGTTCATGCGCCCAGGCACTCATGAGCCCGCATAGTGCCCAAGCACCTAGAGTTGCCCATAAATGATAAGTGTTGCCCATGCACCCCAATAGTGCCCATACGCCTGCATAGTGCCCACGCGCCTAGAGACTTAGTATATTTTTATTATTTTTGTGGAAAAAGTGATATGTAGGCTTTGACTTGAGAGTTTCCCAGGGGTTATATAAGTTGACTTTTGGAAGTCATAGATGATGTGATGGGTAATGTATGATACGACTTGATGATGTATATATGATGCCAATGCACGATGGTATGTAGCATGATTGTTTTGTCTTATGTGATGGTGCCTTATATGGTGATGTTTTGTAAGATTATGTTTATGTTCCATGTTTTCTATGTTTAGCTTTCACGTGGCTTTACGTGTTATAGTTGTGAATGAAATGGTAAAGTACTATGTAATGTAAAGTGAAAGATAATGAAAAGAGTAACATAATGATAGAGTGCATGCATAAATGAAAGAGAAAGTAAAGAAAGGCTTGCATGCAAAATGTACGGAGGTGCACAACTCTAAAATGTCGTATGCTCAACTTTGTGTGGTTTAGCTAACCGATAAGGATACACGCATGGGTCCAGTCTTTGTGACTGACCAGTGATATTGTTCATGGATTATAGTGGATTCTCACCTCGGAGCTGGTACCAGGCTATGTGCGTTATGGAAGTCATTTATGATCTTCGGCCCAGTACCCGCTTTTGTGCATACGTTTGAGGTGTAGTATACAGTTGGGATCATTGTCACTTGCCCCTGGTGCCAGGCTATGTGCGTTATGGAAATTATTTATGATCTTCGGCCCAATACCCGTTTTGTGCATACGTTTGGGGTATAGATGATGACACTTATCCGGAAAGAGATAAAGAAAGAAAGAGATGAACAATAAAGGAAGATAATAATGATATTATCTATGTGTACATACGATGTGTGATCATGTACGAAAGTATAATATGATTTGATAGAAAGTAAAGAACAATTTTAAATGAAAGTAAAATATGTTTTATTTTAAAACTAAAACTCACTCTGCAACGCTGACTTTATGTGTTTCCAGTTGGCAGGTAAAGGTTGCTGATGATGGCATGGGGTGGCTACCTGGCTCGTTTTGGATGGCATTCCCTTGTATAATGTTTTTGAATTGTAATGCGAACAAACAATATTTTGTAACGAATGTTGTATTAATTTGCAAAAGCATTTATAATGAAATGAAATGTTGTTTTAATGTTTCCACATCAATGTTTTAAGTAAATTAACATAAATATATGTTTTATGTGTGATGATTGGCGAGCCGTAAGTGTCCCTGGAAAGGGGCCTTATAAAAATGGGCGAGGGGTTGGGATGTAACTTTTAAAGTTACACATTCGGCCCTTGTGGTTTAGTTTGTTATTA
This sequence comes from Flaveria bidentis, assembly GCA_018326385.1. NCBI lineage: Eukaryota > Viridiplantae > Streptophyta > Magnoliopsida > Asterales > Asteraceae > Flaveria > Flaveria bidentis. The sequence goes on from BJCM01096243.1 coordinate 17,232, forward strand.
TTTTATGCCCAAACCTTTATATTAAAGTTTCTAAATTGACAATAAACCCCATTAAACTTATTTCCTTTAAGTTTCAAACATTTTTTTTAGTTTTATAAATTTTATAAATTGTTATTATTATTATTATTATGGCTTATTATTATTACTATTATTATTATTATTGTTATTATTAGTTCTATTATTATTACTTTTATTACTATTTCTTTTGTTATTATATTTATTATGATTATTACTTGTTATCTAATAAGTAACATTAGTAAATTTCAAATTAAAGAATTACAGACAAGTTAGAGCTCTAAGCATAAGCAATCCACGAGTTCGTATTTGACAACAAAGGTCCTTACAAAAATTTAACGAAGCTAACTTTTAGTTAACCAAAAATACATGATGTTACATCTAAAACCTCCAACTAGCAACCTAATGGATGACTAATACCACCTATAATGACAACTTCACATCTCTAGACTTAGAATTTATCATGACCACCTCCACTATATAACTAGCTCTCGGTCGAGACTCCACCACAACTACATCACCACCTCCTTCCACCAAAAAACACTCTCGGATCTTAAGATTTTGCTCCCTAGATACTCGGTCCTTAAGTCACACAATCAATATCACCAACAACTCATCATCAAGAACATCATCTTAACTATCACCTTCAAACCATCAAACTAGTTTCAAGATCAAGGAGACCACCTTAACCGGATTCACCAAGAAGTTAGAAGTTATCATCAAACTCTTTTCATCCTCTCCTTCTGTCAAAATCCAGGTTTCATTCCCTAAACCATAACTAACTATGATTATAAAGATATATATGTGTTTAAATAACACATATAATCAATCCTTGTGTTTAAAACATAAAAAGTTCTTTAGTAAACTCTACAAATATTTCATCTTGATCAAAAACCAGTAAGAAAAATTTGAGAATCTAAGAAATATGATAAATTATGAAATCAAACAAAAAGAAAATATATAAAGGGTTGAAAATATGTGTAATCTTGATAAAATTAGTTTATTGTATAAGTGATTGTGATTGTGGGAACAAACATTGTAAACATCTTTAGAGTATTAAGAAACAATATTTTGCAATTTTTGATACAATTACTATATGTAAACTAATTTATATAAATTGTTTGAGTAGTTGATTAAAAAAACCAACTAGAAGAACTGAACTTGGTGAATGGCTGGAAACATTATATGATTAATCATATATTTTATGGAACCTATATATTAATTTTCAGGACCTAACTTGAAGTTATACTTAAATTACAAAATTATAAAATCTTTAATTCAAAAATTGGGAAAATCTATAAACTATGAGATAAATCATTAAAAATTTATGAAAATATGTTAAAAATATTGGAACTGTTTTTTTGAAATTTAGAATTTTTAGATATGTTCTGATATTTTTGCCAAATATGGGCGTAATCTTTAAAATTGTTAAACATAGTTTTGTGATGATTTAGCATCTTAGAAAATTATGGGACAATATATATATTGTTATATAAATTATGATAAACTTTGATAAATTTTAGAGACTCATAAGTATTTTCTATAATTTATTCTAATATCACAAGATTTCAAGAAAATAATCTGTAAATAATAAAATTATGAAATTTTGACATAATTTATTAGATTTTTCTATATACATACTTTAAAATTTTCGTGACATAAAAATTTGTATAGCTGCTATATTGATATTTTTATCTAAGATGCTAAAAATTTTGAAAAAATTTATTGTTTATAAATATTTTTATAGGAAAATCTACCGGAGTAAAAGGTGAGACTCATAGCCCGATTTTGTATTTATAAAGGTTTTTGTGTTTTACTGTCATTGTGATACAACCATTAATTCGGATGTGGAACCGTTTGATAATATAGGTAGCGTTACTTAGGAAATTATTTCCTACACCAACAAGAAGAGTGTTGTGATGCTATATTATTCGGATGTGGTTTGGTTTTAATTATGTTGCATCAATATATAAGTTTTGATATGATATTAAACCTATGATCTCACCAACTCTTTGTTGATTATTTGGAGTATGTTTTTTTTAAGAAATCATCATGTCTAACAGCATAATGTTCTCGTTTGATGTGTATAACGGTTGGGGAGAAGTCATGGGGAAAGTTTGTGTGAATCTAACTGTTAATTTGTATGATCTCAGCCTGGCAAGGGATGCTCATTTCCATTGTTACTAAAGATGAAGTAGTTAGATAATATATTTAGTAGTAGGATTATGTTATATAAAATTTTGTCTACTTTTGATATGATGTAATCTTAACTTTTAATTATCTATGATTATGTGATATATTATGTTATGACATGTTCTATAGAGTTAAATTATTTATTCTTCTTGATCAATGTGTTCTAAACAAGCAAGTCACATCCAATGCCTTTCATGCTTCCACCGGGATGTGACATTTGCTCCACTAGAAAGGTGGGAGCTCCAGTGTCCATTTCCCCTACATGGGTGAGGATATGGGGCCTACACACCTTGAGTAGTTTGTGTAGGGGTTTGTTTGGAATTTTTAGAGTAGGTGATGGTTACTTCATGCTATGTAGGTGGTTTAGAGGCTGAAGGTGTGGGTTCAACATAGGTGGTACTGCTAGATTGTCACCTTGAGCAATGAGATCTAACATTTTTGGGATTTGTGTTGTTTCTAGCCCTAAGAAGCTCATAGTAGGCTTTTTCATTGTTTTGAAGATGCCACGCTTCATCTGTCCCATTTTAAGAATATTACCAAATCCAAGTTCCTAGTTAAAAATGTGTTAAATATATCTAAGGAACATATAATATTTTAAGGAGTCTAAGTTAGCAAGTAAATTTATATATACAAACTGAGAGTACCTAAAATTGACACGTTAAACCATAGCATGGACTATATAGGAAAAATATTCTAGAATTTGATCCCAACCTCCATGCTTATTTTGATAAAAAAAAATGGATGAGTAAATGGAGGAAGTACTTCCACTAGGAGTAGACCTTTCATTTTTGAAGGTTCTTACGGAATAATCACCTTCATAACCAATCCGACTAAAGGACTGATTAACATCATATTTTGGGAAGGACAAGTCGTCATCTTCAATATTCAACCTAAGATATTTGTTGATTGTGGCTAGTGTGATGAAAATTGTCCCCTCTGAACTATAGTAGACAATGCCTTCTCCCTAGCCATACTAACCTCTTAGCAGGTCCTCTCAAACTCCAAATGTTGATCTTCATATAGTGGAGGATCTATGGTAGTAGGTGAAGTAGTTCGATAAAGTTAAGAAATGGCAATCATCTTAGAAACCAGGATCTTAGATGATAACATAGTTTCCTAATTATGTTGTTTGTGTAAATGCATTGAAAATATGGTTGGTTTCTTAGATCAAGGTTTGCCATTTGTGAGTAGCTTTGTGGTGAAAAAAGGTAAGACTAAAGGCAGGTTTTGGGTGAATTTAGGTTAGAGAGATTTTCAAATATAGAGGAAAATGAAAGAGGGGGTACCATTAAAGATATATGTATATAAAATAGATTTGAGAAAAGTTAATGAAGAATGAAGAATTTTGAAATTTGGATGTCGGTCCCACCTCAGAAAAAGCATAGTTTTCTTGGGAGTCAAAAATATTCCAAAGGTAATTTGTCTTTGGAAGTTTATAAAAGTTTCCGAAGCCAATTTTGACTTCGGAAGATATTCTTGAGCTTTATAAAAATTTTGCTTCGGCAGAGAAATACTTAGAGTATTTTTATTTTAGAGATATATTTGGTTTCCAAATATATTAAAACTAAAAAATTTTGTTCACAAAGGAAAAAATATTCTGAGACTTAATTACTTTCAAAAGAAAATTGTACTTCAAAAACATATAAGTACTTAGTAGAATATTTAAGCTTCAAAATATATGTCAGAATTTCTTCCAAAGGTAAATATATTATAAGTAGTTATTAGTTTTAAAGATATAATGTATGTGATTATATTCGAAACTTAGGACACACATATTCATAAATAATATTAAGTATAGTTTAAGAAAAAATATACTCAAAGTTAATCATCCTAATAGTTGATACTTAAATCTCTATTCATGAAAAAAGTTTGTGAACAAATCAAAATTGTTGGAGAAGACCCATATAAGGCTTCAAAATGGCCCTCAACAAGTCTGTAGTAGAGATGGGAACTATGACCAAAGCTCCTATCATTACTCCTGAAAACTTCAGGTCTTGAGGCAGACGCATAGAAGGCTTCATCAGATACCAAGATAGCAGAATGTGGTATTCTATTGTCAATGGCCAAATGTACTTGAGCTCCAATGACTGTTTGATGCATTATAAGTCTGCCGAAGAACTGTTTGATGCACTTGATCAAATGTACTCGAGCTCCAATGACTCCAAGAAGGACTCACAGAAGCAACAGTTTGAGAACTTCACCTATATTGCTGGAGAGTCCCTCAGCCAGTAGTATTTTTAGTTACATGGATCTTATTTCTTCTATTCAGTGTATGGGAATCACTCTTGAACTTAGAGACCTCACAACAAAGTTCATGAGTGCTCTTCTAAATGAGTAGACATTCAATTGTGTCTTTATCAAGAGGACAGAGAACCTGAATACTCTAACCATGACCGAACTCTAGGCATCCTTGATGGATACCGTCAAGAGATGGAGAGCAAGAGGGCTCATCAGACAAGCAGATCGCAGAGTCTTTCTGCTAGCAACGCTTTGATGGTTACTGAAGACTCAGGACCTACACAACCGCAGAACTACCTGAATTACAACCAGCAGCTATCCTGCTCCTCTAGACCATACATTACCTTCCCAGAGACTCCAAGGTCTCAACAACTCAGCATAGTTCCTTTCAGGACAATTGTGCCTTTGTCTCAGGAAGTGGACACTCTAGTGATTTGCAATACTGCTTTGATGATCTAGAGTGCTTCATTCCAGATGATGTAGAGTATGTGAACATTGTCCAACAAATGACTCTTTTAACCTATAGAGCGAAGAAGTTCTTCAAGAGAACTGGAAGGCAATTTCCTCAGAACTAACTAACAACAAGTTTGGGTTTGACAAAACTAAGGCCAAATGTTACAAATGTAACCAACTTGATCATTTTGCCAAGGAATGCAAGGCTCTCAAGACAAATCTGGGAACCCCACAGGCCTCCACACATCCCTCTATAGCAAAGCCCACTAGAAAGTCAACTGAAACAACTACAATGGCTCAAGAATTTGAATGGAGCTTCATGGTACTGGATGTGACTCCTATTCAAGCACTCATGGCTGGAACAGATGATAACAAGGTATATGAATATATCAGGACTACAATATGGAAATTAAATCTGATATTGAGTGTTTAAATATCTTGAAATCTGATTTTAAAAGGGTTGAATCTGACTATCGAAGAAAATTTGAAGAGTTGGAGAAAACTGTGTCCTTATTAAAACATGAACACAGAAACTACAAGACTCAAATAAAGGATTTAATATCCAAATTGTTTGAGGCTCAAGCCCAGGTTGTCACTACTGAGGCTCAAGCCAAGAAGTATGCTATCTCTAAGCAAAACTTCAAAGCTATTATTGCATCATCCTCCTACTCCAAAATTTCTTATCAAAATAAAGGAGGATTAGGGACCAATGAAATTGCTCCACCACACTCTTATGAGTCTATTAGACAATCTAGATGTGCTACTGAAGAGCAAGAGGTCCCAAATGCTGACCCATGTTCACATGAGTTAAAAAATGATGCAATAATAGTGGCTACCACAAGGAAGGAACAGATAAAATGACCTACCTCTCCTAGTGAAGATCACATCCTTACCACCAAAGCCAGAAGAAGTAGAGAAAAAGCTGCAAGAAGAACTGCAAAGAAAGTGGCTGAGTCTAAGCTGATGATTGACCCAAAACAAAAGCGTGTATTCATCTCAACTGGTTTCCAAATGGTAGGTACCTCTCATTCAGGAAAGAAGTGTAGTACCAGCACTCATGTCCTATCAAAGGATCAGAAGTTAAAGGGAAAGGTTGCTGATGAAGAGAAAAAGCACAAGAAACAACAATTCTCAAATTCCTAAAAGACTAACATTGCATGCATAATGTGTGGTCTGCAAAACCTCATGGCTAAAGATTGTTACTATAATCCTGCTTGCACACATTATATAAGTAATGTTAAAAAAGGAGTCAGGGGAGGTTTCACATTTGGACCTTCTCAAACGGTTCAAGTGATGAAAAAGGGAAAACTGGTTTCTGAAGCAAGGTTGCTTTCAGAAGAAATCATTTCTTCCAAAGGGAAAATAGCTTGGAAGCTAAAGCTGTTAAAGTTCAGAAGAACAAGAAACTTCCCTTGAAACCCTCCCAGAAGAAGACTGCTTCGGAAGAAAAGGTGGTGAAGGCTTCTTCCGAAAAGAAAGAAGTTTCGGAAGAATGCCATGCTGCAAAAGCTTCAACAAGCACATCTTCCATGATTGACCAAAGGATGGATTGGAAGATCAAGAAGGATGCTGCAGCCCAAACCTCTTCTTCAAAGACATTAATTGAAACCCCATTCTTAACCTTTAGTTCACTTTTTTCACTATCATTGGAAGAACCCAAGACCAACAAGGCTTGAGTCTCCAATCAAAACTAATCATCTCATCGTATGTGCAGGGACATCCATATGACAAGAATAACAATTTTTGGATTGTGGAAAATGGATGCTCCAGGCACATGACAGGGAACAGATCTCTCCTTCAACAATTTCAACATTATGATGGAGGTCCAGTGCAGTTTGGAGGTTAGGCCGGAGGATATATTTCTGGCAAAGGAAGTATATGCAATGGAAAATTAAAAGTTGACAAAGTTCACTTTGTCAAACAACTTGAACACAATCTATTAAGTGTTTCCCAGTTTTGTAATCAAAAGCACCAAATGCTTTTCACAGAACATGAGTGCATTATCCTTAAAACAGGGATGACAATTCCTCCGAAATTGGTGCTTCTTAGATCTCCAGGAAAGGGGATATGTACAAGTTTGATATGAACAATGATTCCCTAATAGGAGAAGTATCATGATTTCTTTTTAAAGTTGTCTGTGATGAGTCAACACTATGGCATAAACGTATGTGTCATGTAAATTTTAAGACAATGAATAAATTGGCTAAAATAACTTGGTACATGATTTGCCTAAAAAGGAATTTTTCTGTAAATATAATTGTGTTGCATGCCTGAAAGGGAAGCAACACAGGGCATATCACAAATTCAAAAGTGTTAACTCCATCACTACTCCATTACACTTATTGCACATGGATCTATTTGGTCCCACAAGTATAATAAGCATTGGAAGGAAATCATACTGCCTTGTTTTAGTTGATGATTTTACAAGATTTACATGGGTATTCTTTTTAAGAACTAAAGATGAAACTGCTGAAACTTTAAAATCTTTTAATCTTAAGATAGAAAATCAAATTGATCACAAGGTTAAGATAATTAGAAGTGATCAAGGGACTGAGTTTAAAAACTTTGTTCTTGACTCACTGTGTAACTCAAAAGGGATTACCAGACAATATAGTGCTCCCCGAACTCCTCAAAAAAACGGTGTAGCTGAGAGGAGGAACAAGACACTTATTGAGGCTGCTCGAACTATGTTAGCTGATTCCAAACTACCTCTAACATTCTGGCCAGAGGTAGTCAGCACTGCATGCTATGTGCATAGTAGAGTTCTTGTAGTTAAGCCACATGGAAAAACCCCTTATAGGCTATAGAACAAGAGGCCACCATTCATTGGCTTTCTTAGGTCCTTTAGCAGCTGGTGTACCCTACTTAACACAAAGGACAATTTGGAAAAATTTTCTAAAAAGTCGGATAATGCTATCTTTGTTGGATAATCTTCTAGCTCTAAAGCTTATAGAGTATACAACATCAAGAATCAACAAAATGCGGAATCATCCAATATTGTTATTAATGAGCACACTCCTTGTGTTAGGGGGAATGGACCTGATCATATTTTTGACTTAGAATTGTTTACAAAGTATTCTAAATAGTCTTATGAGAATGTTTCAGCTGAAATAGGTACTCAAGGAAATTCTAAAGATTATCAAATGTTTGAGTTACCCAGACCTATTTCAAGTTCCCCAAGAGCTACAACAAACCAAGATTCCACTATTGGCAGATCTGATAGCATAACCATCTCACAAGATAGTGGAACTTCAACCAGTAACTCACTTAGTGGTCTTGATAGTTCATCAGGTGAACCCGTACAACAACAAGCTGATGGAAGTAGCATCTTGAAGGAACATGTAACTGTTAATGTTGTTTCACTGCCAACAATTGATAATGTCTCTCTTTCATTCAATAAGTCCTCATTGAATGAACTTGAAACAACAGCTGGACAAAGTGTTATGGCTCCTGAGCAAAATATGTCCAATCTGGACCTATCTTTGCAGCTAGAAGTGATTCCTCATCTAAGGATTTATAACTCCCTTCCAACTGAGAACATCATTGGCAATGTCTCTAAAGGTGTGAGAACAAGAGGACTGACTCATCATAGGAATGCCTGCTTGTACTCATGCTTCTTATCTTAGATGGAACCTAAGAAGGTGGAAGATGTCTTGAAATATAGTAGCTGGGTTGAATCAATGCAAGAGGAGTTGCTTCAATTCAAATGACAAAAGGTTTGGAACCTATGTCCGCTACCATCTAGTCAAGTACCTATAGGCACCAAATGGGATTTTAGAAACAAGAAAGATGATAAAGGCTTGATTATCAAGAACAAGACAAGACTGGTGATTCAAGGATACACCCAAGAGGAAGGAATTGATTATACTAATATCTTTGCGCCTGTTGCAAGACATGAGGCAGTTAGGATCTTCCTTGCTTATCCGGTATCCAAGAATTTCACTGTCTACCAACTTGATGTCATGTGTGCCTTTCTATTTGGGGATATAGATAGGGAAGTCTTCGTGTGCCAGCCTCTAGGATTTGAAGACCCACAACACCCCAACTATGTGTGCAAATTGGATAAAGCTCTATATGGGCTGCACCAAGAACCAAGGCTGTGGTACGAGACTTTGTCTCAGTTTCTTCTGAAGAATGATTACACTAGAGGTACCATTGAAAAGACTCTCTTTATTAGGAAGTCTGGAAAGGACATTTTGCTTGTTCAAGTCTATGTTGATGACATCATATTTGGTTCTTCAAATGACCAAATATGTAAAGACTTTGAAAACAATATGAAGAAGAATTTTGAGATGAGTTCCATGGAAAAAATGGACTTTTTCCTTGGAATTCAGGTGAAGCAATTGAAGGAAGAGTTCTTCATCAATCAATCCAAGTATGTCAATTACATCATAGAGAGATTTGAAATGAAATATTGTATGCCAGCCAAGACACCCATACACAAAAATCATAATTGTTGTCCTGACCTTGAGGAGGATACTGATCAACATCAGTATAGGGAAATTATTGGTTCTCTGATGTATCTCACAGCTAGTAGACCTGATATCATGTTTGCCACTTGCATCTGTGCAAGATATCAGGCTGCTCCAAAGGTCTCTTACGTAGCTGCTACCAAGAGAATCCTCAGATCCCTCAAAGTAGCACCCAATCTAGGTCTCTAGTATCCAATGAATAGTGATTTTTATCTCTGTGTATACTCTAACAGTGACTATGGTGGTTGCAACATTGACAAGAAATCAACATCAGGAGGATGTCAATTTCTTGGTGGAAGGATCATCTTATGGCAATGCAAGAAACAATCCTGTTTCTCTACATCAACTGTTGAAGCTGAATACATTGCTGCTGCTAGCTGCTGTGCTCAGCTGCTGTGGATTCAGAACCAAATGTTAGACTATGGATTAAACTTTTTAAGCACTCCTATCCATATTGACAACAATAGTGCTATCTCCATCACTGAAAATCTGGTGAAGCACTCCAATACAAAGCATATTGATATTAGGTATCATTTCATTACAGATATTCATGAAAAAAATCTTATTAAGCTAATCAAAGTTGACTCAAATGAACAATATGATGATTTGTTCACTAAAGCTTTTGATAAACAGAGATTTAAGTATCTCATAACAGCTATTGGGATGATAAACATTGATTAGATTACCTCTTTTGAAAACCTTTCTAATATGTAATGTCTTATGTCAATACAATCTATGCCCTATTACAAAAGGTCTCTCTCTAAAAATTTTCTATATGTATAAATCCTTCCAAAGAGAAATTAACTTTTGGAAGATATCTTGCATAACTTCCGAAGCAAAATTCCTCCAAGGATAATTTTCTTCTCGGAAGAGTTTTTACTCTCGGAAGAAGCGATTGATTACATATCCGATCTACTTCCGAAGCTTATTAAACTCTCCATTCAAAAATCAACCTTTACTCTCGGAAGCAAAGATTTGCCTTCGGAAGTAGAAATTTCCTTCTGAAGACAAATCACCTTCGGAAATGATTTATATTTGGAAGAGAGATTTACTGTGTAACGAAAATCTTTTGGGCCGCACACTATAAAAAAGTAAAGATCTTGTTAATGATGTCAGATTATTTAACTAAATTACACCTTACCGCCACTATCATTTCATCCACTAAAACATCCCATCATCTTATCCTAACCCAATTACCGCCATTTCACCCACTTTTAAATAATCCCGACTATTCACTTTCATCTTCTTACCTCAATTTTACTACCCTAAAAGTTTCCTTCACTCTAAATTTAACCATGCTCGAATTCATCCACATTCACCTTTCTCAAATGGCACTCAACCCTTAGCACAACCAAGTCGCACTTCTTGATTCATCAAGAGATGTTGACTTCTCTGAAATCATCTCCTTTCTTACACAATCAACTTATTACACTGCCCTGATCGTTAACCTTACTGTTTATTCCAATCATATGGCTAAATTCTAGGACATCGATCAGATTGAAACCGTAAATGGGAATGGTGTAATTCGTTCGAGCATCTGTGGCCAAGAGTTGGTCATTACAGAACAACTCATCAGGGAGCATCTGGAGCTTCATGATGAGGGTGCCCCCACAGAGTTCCCCAAAACAGATTTGGACAACACCTATATCCAAATGGGATATGGTGGAGACGTCAACAGATCCACAATCTACAAATTCAACTTCTCCTACAACTAGAAGTTTCTGCTGCATGTTGTTCTTCACTGTTTGTCCAACAAATATAGGGAATGGGATCAAATTCCTTATGAACTAGGGTGTTTGGTTCATGGACTAGTGAGAAGCCTCCGATTTAACTACTCCAGATTTGTGCTGACTAAATTCATGGGAAATCTCCAGAGGGAACCATTCTTTATGTATCCCAGATTTGTCCAGCATATAATCAACTGTGAACTGGACAAGAGTCAGCTTGTCTGTGCAACTGCTCTAACTGTCCCTCACATGAGGCCAATCATCTTCACTGGAAGGTACACTTCTCTTCTTCCAGGTATGATTAAGCACATAGCTCCTAGTGACATCCCTGTTCACCCCACAGGTGATGAACCCACACCAGCAACTGCCCCTATAATGCCAACTCTCACTTCTCATCCCATCACCATCACATACCAAAGACACTCCAAACGAACCCTTGTTCAATCTACTCTGATTGAACAAGATCCTCCTGTTCAATCCAAAAAGACTTGAGTGGAACAATGGGCTCCCACTCAGTCTCTGTTCTCACCATCCTTCTCCTTTGACTTCAAAACGGGTCTTGAGTCTCCTTAGTCTCAAACCCATGAGCCCAAAACCCAAGCCAACAACCCTCAGGGTGAGTATTTATACTCTTCTAAGCAGCCAACAAGGGATAGCCCCACCAAAGGCTCAATGCCTATAGACATTAATCAAAGTCCCGGGTCAGTAGGTTTAACCTATTTATCTTTCACTAACATTCTCTTCAAAACTGATGAAGAGATAACATCCCTCCATGCCAATGAAGTTGATCTACAACACTCTTTCAAATATCAACAGAGCCTAAAGAGACCTCTTATCTCTAGCCACCATCAGTAACCCGTTACTGAGGTGAGTCTCACTGATGTGGAGGGGAATCATGAAGATTCAGCTACCACTAGAGAAGGTGCCTCAATGGACCTTCTGGATAGTGGTAACATTTCTGAGACTGAATCTATGGCAACTATGCCTTTTAATTAATCTGAAAGAGACCTCATTAAGCAAGGGAAACCAGTGTGCCAAGAAACCACATCTGGTGGTGAGGCTGAACATACTAGGTATGTTACGTCATCTCCTCGTGATTCTTCAAAAGAAGATGAGGGAAGCATCCAACTCCTCATACAAGACCTACTATCTAAGGTCTAAAACCTTGAATCCAAGGTTAGGACTTTAGAATAAAGGTCTGCCACTCAGCATCTTGAGATTGACAATCTCAAGGCTCAACTAGCTAAGAAACAGATTGAGAGATCTGTTAGGCATGTACCCGTTCAAGTCTCCTTGACCTCTTCCTCTAGCTCATCTAGCTCTCAAGATGATGCTACCAAAAAGGGGAAGAGTGTTCAAAGACAAACATCTGAGGAACCACAAAGCCAAACTTTAACTTCCAAATATTCGGCTCCCATTACAACTTTCTCTTAGCCATCCCAAGTTTTACTTCAAGTTGACCCAAGGATGCTTAGAGATCTCTACAGACCCTTCTCCAAGTTTCTGTTGAGATCCTTTCTTGATCAGCCAAGCCCTGATTCAACCATGATGTACTTCGGAGCTAAAGAGCTTTAGAGGCTAAGTGCACCTTCTACCACTATGGAAGAAGTTGGTCAACCTAAAGTCCAAATGGAACCCAAGATTCAATTCAAAGGGGAAATAAGGACTAATGGCCCAGGAACCAAAATAGTAGGGCTAGAATCTGCATTCCCTCAAACTTCCAAAGCTGAAGTCAAAGACTCGGAAGAACAACCTAAATCTTCCTAAGTTGAAATGAAAGCTGTGGAAGGACTATTCTCATTGTCCGAGGATCTAATCATCACAGATGTAATTCTAGAATTAGCATCTGAGGTGAATAGTAAGGACTTTCTACATCAACCTCTTGTTCAGACACCCTCTCTGCCTCTCTCATAATCCGAATCCACTATCCAAGAACCACCAAAGTCAAGCTCTTCAAAAGATAGCAAAGGAAAGAAGAAAACGATTGCAGAAGAGCTTTAGGACGAGGAGAAGATTGAAAAGCTAAAGAGAAAAGGAAGACTTCTAACTGGGAAGCTGTTAACTACAAAAGCATTTGCAGCCAAACAGGAGGCAGTCAACAACAAAAGGAGAGAAAAGATCATTGACTAGCTTATCAAGCTTGGAGCTGCCAATGAAGAAACACTCCTGCTACCATTAGAGGAGTTGGTGGAACTGGAAAAGGCAACCAAGCTGCAGAAGGAAGCATCACAGTTATCCTTAGAGGAAGAAAAGGAAAACGAACGGAGGGAAGCTGACATGCAGCTCAGGAGGGAAAGGATAGACTTCCTAACCTCTAGAGGTTTCTCTCTTCAAGAGTTGTCTCCATATAATGATGAAACGATCCTATCACTCTTCAACAAAGAGCAGGATCAATTAGAGAAAGAGAGAAAAGGAGCTACAAGAGAAAAGTTGAGAGAGAAGAAAAACAAGGAAGAAAAAGCAAGGGTCACTTCAACCAAGAAGATAGGTGAGAACGCCTGGATGAAAGTCTATCTATGGGCTCACGGCTTCTCTCGATGGTAGGTGGGTCCCATGTCTAAAAAGACACTCCAACAAATTGTTAGTGAAATAAAGGTTGAGATCATGTGATTGAAGTTCATTTGGATGAGTCATTCGCTCAGCTCAATCATGTGATTGAAGTTCATTCGGAGTGTCTAGTCGCATAACTCTCTGTTCTACACTCTAACCGCGAATCTGGGTCAAGCCTTGATGATAAACGTTGTGTTTAGACTCTTTAGAATCGCAGGAACCCTAACTATCACTGTATGTCCTTCATTTTAACCATTAAGGACATTTACAGATTTCTTGATTTGTTGATAAACGTGGTCTATTTGAAAGTTTTCACAGTTTTCTTGATTTTAGTCGATTTAGGTCTGTTAGGGTTTGTTTACACCTCGTATTTTATGTAATTTTGATCATTAATTACCTGTAGAAGACTAGAGTATATATTAGTAACACAATATGAGTGCAAAATAAACTAAATCAAATTTTGGTAGAGTAAGTTTGTTGTCGTGCGATTTGGGAGCGATTGAAGGGTGTTGAGAATGTGCGACCGACTTTCACCCTATTTATACTAATTTATTTTTAGGCAGGCGACTAGACCTATTTGCACAATTCATTCGGGCGGCTGGGTTTTAGTCGTGCGACTGATTCACGTTCAATCAGTCGTGCAACTGGCTCAGTCGGTCACGTTCAATCATGCGACTGGGTTTTAGTCGTGCGACTGATTCAGTCGGTCACATTCATTCGTGCGATTAGTTCATTCTTGTGATCCAATCGTGTGGATTGACCCATGATTATTGTCCAATCGTACGTATGGTTCAATCGTGTGATTGGCCCATATGTATGATCCTATTGTACGACTAGTCCATACTTATAGTCCAGTCGTGCGAATGGCTCATACTTAGACTTTGACATTATGCACGTTCAAATACTTAGCCTTTTAACCGTAGATAAAACGTTATGAGCGATGATCATGTCAGACATGATCGTTTAATTTGAAACACTATTTGATCACCTCAGAAGTGATCCTTTTAAACTTAAAGCTGATGTGATCACCTCAGAAGTGATCTTTTTAAATTCAAAACCCGATTGGTCACCTTAGACGTGACCAATTTTAATGAGTGATTTAGAGACTTAATTCAAGTGCATAGTCTGACTTTTACATACCAAATGACTAAAAATAAATAAATAAAACTACTAGAAATTAAAAGCAAAACTAAGACATATTTTTGTATTTTTGATTTGAGATGGATTTTAAACCTATTGGAGTAATTCTAATCGATTTTACTTCCTGGACAGCACAACTTCAATTCTAGTTTATCATTTCTGGTACGATTCATTATGGAATCATAGATGTATATCAGAATCATTTGGGACATTTTAATAAACTATCTTGATGCTAGATCCTTGTTTTCATTGAGAGTCAATAGCAATTTTTGGAAATCATACTAAAGCTATAAGGTCCACGATGATTGTCAGTATGATTGTCCTCTTAAATCCATACACTGATTTTTGACACACATTGGTGATGAGTTAAGGTTTAATTATTTCAACCAACATTTGTGGATCCCACGTTTATATGGCAATCAACGCATCTCAAGAGATTTTTGAGCAGTTTACGAGTATATTTCAAGAAGCAACTATTCTAAGAGCTTTCAAAGAGCTGCCAATCCTCAGGTCAGTGCCATCGCACAGCAGAGAGGTGCAAACAACAATGAATTCTAGAATATTTAGGTTATGCTTATCCTCAGGTCAGTGCCACCGCACAACAGAGAGGCACACAACCTATCTTTTTGTTAGAGCATTTATTTTCTTTTTGCGTATAACGAACTAAAAACATAAGTTATTAGCTTGATTGCATTTTGCATTTTTCCATGTGCTTTGCTCATTTTTATGCTCATCAGCACACATTTGTGGCGTTTATTTTTCTCTTCACCCCTTATTGGAACTGTGTTAATTGTGTTAACCAGGGATAAGATGGGAACCCACAACAAGTTGAACAACTTAGTTTGCAGTTGAAATCACCAATGAGGTCTACTCATCAATTGTGTTGAATCTATTGACACATCATATAATAAACTAGCATCCTCTAGGTCTACTTTCTCTATGTTACCTTGGTAGCATACTAGTTTTACCATCTTAATCGGTTAAACTCTTTTGAAGTGCCAAACAATTTGTTCCCTGTGTACTATCGTTTTCCATAAACGTTGAATCAGTATCACAGATTTGATTACTTTCCTTTTAGCCACATTGTCCTTCTCCCAAGTTTTTTATGTAATTAAATAAAGAAGCTAATTTAATACTAATATAACCTATTTTCCCCCTAAAATTCTAAAACCAAAAATATTTTTTGTGTTTTTGGATTTTAATAAATAGGAAAATAAAATGAAGTGAAATAAAATGAAATAAAATTAAAAAGTTGTCAGACTAGGCATTTTCTTCCTCTAAAATAACATCATTTTTCTTTTTCACACCATTAACCTCTAATAGATATAAAAACTTCAGTTTATCAATTGCTTTTGTGTAGAGGTCGACGCGTTGAAAATCCGTATTTATTTTAACAACATCGATTAAATGCTTTTCAAAACAATCACGTATAATGTGATACTTAATACCGATGTGTTTAGTTTTAGGATTTTGGACTGGATTTTTTGTTACGGCTATAGCAGGAGAATTATCAACATAGATAGGAGTGTTAGAAAATTGCAAACCGTAGCTGCGCATTTGCCGTTGAATCTAGATGATTTATGAAGAGCAACCTGCAGCAGCAACGTATTCAGCTTCACATGTTGACAGAGCAACGGAGGTCTGCATCTTACACCACCAGGTGACTAACCATCTACCAATGAACTTACATCCTGCAGATGTTGACTTGTAATACATTTTACAACTGTCATAATCCGAGTCACAATACGGTGTAAGCTCAAAATCATCGTCATGAGGATACCACAACCCGAGTGTTGGATTACCCTTCAGATAACGGAATATACGTTTAACACTATGAGATGGTTGACTTTCGTTTTTGCCTGATATCTGGAGCAGAGACACGTTGCGTACATGATATCAGGAAGAGATGCTGTGAGATACATAAGGGATCCAATCATTCCTCTATACAGTGTACATCAACCAGATTACCATATTCGTCAGGTGCCACATCGTGGTTCGTGGCAAGTGGAGTTCCAGCAGCTGAAGCATTCTCCATGTCAAATCGATAGAGGATGTCCCCTACATATTTTGTCTGAAGCAAAAAAATTCCTTTTGGTGTCTGATCCACGTGTAATCTTAAGAAGAACTTCATTTCCCCCATTGCACCTATCTCAAATTCTACTCTCATGACAGATTCAAAGTCTTTGCATATCTCTTTGTTTTTTTATCTGAAGATTATGTCATCAACATAAATATGTACTAGCAGTAAGTCGCTATCATTTTCTTTGATGAACAAAGTGCAGTCAATAACTCCTCTACAAAAGCTGTGTTTCACCAGATGAGTTGAGAGTTTCTCATACCATGCTCCTGGGGCTTGACGTAGTCCGTAGAGAGTCTTATCCAGCTTGTAAACTTTGTCCCGATGATAAGGATCCTCAAATCATTCGGGTTGACTGACATACACTGTCTCACGAATTTCCGCATGAATGAATCCACTCTTGACATCTAGTTGATAAACTTTGACCTTCATGTAAGATGCATAGGCTAAGATGATACGGATTGCTTCCATTCTTGCCACAAGCGTGAACACTTCATTGTAATCGATTCCTTCAACTTGTCAAAAACCTTTAACGACAAGTCGAGCCTTCTTTCAAATTATGAAACCTTGGTCATCTTTCTTGCATTTCAAGACCCATTTTGTGCCAATGACCATATCACCTTTTGGTCTATCCACAAGTGTCCAAACTCCTAACTTGTTGAATTGTAGGAGTTCTTCTTGCATCGCACTCACCCATGCCTTATCGTTTACAGCTTCAGTTACATATTTTGGCTCAAATTGAGACATAAAACATCGATAAGCACCGTCGTGAAGATATCCTGTTAGAACCCACATTGTGTCTTTTTGTATATATGCTATTATTTGTACTAGTATAGGGACTAGTTTTGTAAATTGTTAGTTCCTTAGTTGCTAGTATAAATAGCTTAGACTAGAGAGTTAGTGGAGATACATGCAAATAGAGAGAACAGTAGGAGAGTGATAGAAAACAGAAGAGAAGAAGAGAGAAAAGAGAGAGAGCGATTGCATGCAAATTTTCAGATACAATTTACAGAGAATTCAAGTAAGTTATTGAAAGTTTGTTGAGAATTGCTAACTGCTTTCTTACTCTTGTAATTGTCTTAGCTATATCAATGAACTGTGAATTTATTGATATTGCTTGAATCGATTACAATTGTTTGTGTTTCTCTTAAATTGTTCACTTAAATCATTACAGATTGTCTCAATTGCTTTATCAATTGGTATCAGAGCCTATCAATTGGTTCTGATCCAATCAATCGCTCTATTAATTGGTATCAGAGCTTTCGGTTGAGTGTTTTTGAAGTTCTGTCGAACATAGAAACTTCAAAAATCCACTGAAATCTGTAATTGATTGACAATTCAAGTGAAATATTGTGAATCAAAGTTGTGTTTCATCATCAGAAACATAATTTGAATCACGAATTGCAGTAAAATTCATCAAATCTGTTGAATTT
>BJCM01096258.1:0-10056 GCA_018326385.1 Flaveria bidentis
TATTTCCCATGATTTGAGTTTCCAAAGCATCCCACAATACTTTAGCTCCTCTGAATTCTTTAAATTTGTAAGAAATTTCAGTGGTTAAAGCCATTGTGATTGCTGCATAAGCTTTGTCATCTAGCTCAAACCTTTTCATATCCTCCTCATCCCACAAGTGTTAAGGTTTCTGAATCATCTCTCCCTTTTCATTCTTATACAGTGGGATATAAGGACCATATTTGATTGAACTCCACATCTTAGGTTCAGTGTATATAACATGATTCTCGAACCTATAAGCCCAGTCTGCATAATCATCTTCACTAAGAAGTCTTGGTAGCTTGTTCCCGGTGCCAATTTTAGTGTCTAAATGAGAGAGGCAGTAAGATTCTTCAAATTAGGTGTTAAGGCAGACATAGTGTTGAATTGATCAAATTTCTTCAAAAGATAATTCTGTCGCAAAAGTTCTAATTCGCGCAAAAATTCTAGTTCGCGCGAAAAGTCTAACTCGCGCGAAAAAACTTTTCGAGCGAAAAACCTTCTTCAATCGCACGAACTGACAGAATAACCACCTGTGCGAAAATACCTTTTCGCGTGCGAAAATTCAGAAACTTTTCACACACAAACGAATTTTTTCAACTGTGATTTTAACAACTTTCCTTCACCAAATCACAGATCAAGTTCAATTATGTTCATTTTCAGTTAGTTTTATCAGTTTTCATTCATGTTTTAATAAAATTTGGATTAAAATTCAATCAAAGTGTATGAATTCTGTTCACAATGATCAATATCTTCGAATTTTGAGCAGTACAACCGCTTAGAATCGAGATTTCAAGTATCAAGCTATGAAAATTGATCAAAAGCTTCTTCAAATCTTGGTTCTAGAGCCTATTGCTCTGATACCAATTGTAAAACTCAATAAATTCCCAAGAACAATAAACCAAGATCTCAATCTCAAGAATGCGGAATGTAATTGAGATTGGAAGAAGAAACATGAATTCAAAACATAAATGTCATTCAATTGATAATCAGAATGATTATCAATCTTGTGCGAATAGCACAGAGTGATTACAAGCAAAAATGAGAAAATTAAGAACTACTGCTTAGAACTTATTACAAAAACGAAAGAAATCAAACTATTTATACTAATAACAGGATTCTCGCACGACAACTACTTTTCGCGTGGAAGACCTTTTCGCGAGACAGCATCTTTCACGTGACAGCTTTTTCGCACGACTTGGTCTTTAGAAATCCATCTTTATTCAATCTTTAATTGCTTTGCCGAGCCTTTGATATTCCTCTACAATGTGTATTTGAGAAGCGTTGTTTGCGGGCTAAAGAAATGCGCATGTCTAAAAAAATATGCACACCGCAGGCCCAAAAAGTTTTGCTAGGATTCGTGACGAGATGGTTAAATATATTTATTTTGCTTGTTATTTAAGTTTTGTATCGTTCAATATGTTGATTTTTTTATTAATGCTTGTTATCATGAATACAGAGAAATGATGACCCAAATAAGGAATTACCTAGTTTAACCCAAATATTTGAACGCACACATAAAAGGACCGGAGGACATGTATATCTTGAATCATATGATGACACTGCAAGGAAAACTTTAAGTTCTTTTTAGGTTTTCAATTTGAGTATCTAGTATAAAGTTTTTCATATGTGTTGACTTGTAAAGGTCAATTGTTTGTTGTATAGTTGTAAGCACATAACTATGAAGACAAATTATGTAGATATTGTGGTGTGATAACAAAATATACATATAAGCATGATTGCATATAACCCCAACATCAATAGCCTTTATCCTAGTTGTAGTATGTTTGCTAGTTACCAACTTATATTGTTACTTAAATATTTTTAACAAGAAACTTGTATGGTGTATTGTTGCTTTACTGGTTGTTGTATTATTAAATTATTTTCTTATTCTCATTTAAGGAACAAATGAAGAATTACAAACCTTCAGAAGATGGAAGTGCTTTGGTTAATCCTTTTACGATTGTATAAGGAGCGTGATGGCTACCTTTGACTTTATGGCAAAGGTGTTACTATAACAATGATGAAAAAAATGAATGGTGGTGAGGAACCATACATGATTTGAAGGGGGTTTATGGAATCATTTAAAGCGAGTTTTGATGTTGAAAAAACACAATTGCTTGAAATGAGAAAAGAGATTGAAGAAGACCATCAAAGGAAAAAAGATGAGATTGAAGCTATGCTAAAAGATTTTGGTAGTCAACGAGCAAACTTTGAACCTACGATGCGAAATATAATGGAAAAGCTACCTGCCGGAGTACTTGAGGATCTTAGAGATGATCAGGAGGTTTTTGTTTCTTTTTATAATAATAATTAACAACTTTATTCTGATATGTTGTTATTTTAAGGTCGAAAGCATTTTGCATTACAATATATTATGTATGTATTTATATAATTATTATGTTGACATAATACTATTGCATACTAATAGAAATTGCATTACTTCAAAAAATGAGTTATAGGGTTATATATGTCTATAAAAAATTGCTTTTGTTGAAATTAAAAAACTAAAAAGTGGTGTATTTGATGTGGAATAAGGTTGCATTTTGGTCTAACAAAGGTTGCATTTGAATGTTAGAAAAGTTACATTTAAAGTAAAATTTAAGTTGCATTAGCATACAAAAATGGTTGCATCTTGAAAAAACTGCATTTGATTAGCAAATGAAACATGTTCAAAAAAAGTTGCATTATCTAATAAAAAAGTTGCATTAGATCTAACATAACTTCATCTAATGCAGCCTTTGATAAAAGGTCACATTAGGCCTAATGCAACCTTTTCAAGGCCTGACACAACATTTTACAAGATCTTAGTGTTGAATTTATAACTCATATATATGAATTAGAGATGTAATCAATATGAAAAAGGTTACATTAGGCCTAATGTATATCTTAGTGCTGAATTTATAACTCATGTACATGATAAAAGGTTAGATTAGGCCTAATGTACCATCGCCCTATTTTGAAATTATAAACCCTAACTCGAATTTATTTTAAACTTTCACACGATATACATTCCTTTATTAAACTCATTTGATTTATCCTAATAAACCATATGGATTAGAAATATAATCAATATTAAAAAAATTGTTTCATTTAATTATTATTTAAATAGTTTATAATAATTTTATTATTCTAACACCCGATTATTTATAAAAGACAAAGAAAGAAGAATAAAGTGAATAAAAAGAAAAGAAAAAATATTTTACCCAAGTTGAAGAGTAAAAAGTGTTCAAAAGGACAAAATGTTTGAAAAATTGGGTGTAAAAGGTGATGGCCGCCCATCTCTTTCTCTTGCTCATATCATTCGGATATTTTAGAGAGAGAAAGAAGGAGAGGTGAAAACTCTCGGATTTTGAAGAACAAAAGCTGAAAAGATCGAATTTAAGGTAAGAATTCGTGTGTTTAAGATGTTCTTAATTGGTTTCATCCTCGGTTATATGCTTATGTGTGCTTGTTTGTTCGGTTGTGTGTGTTTGGTGGGTTTTAGGTGTTTGAACTCAATTTGCAAACGGGTTTGAAGAAGTCTTACCCAAAGAGCTGCAAAGGTGAGTTCTAGACCCCCCCTCCCCCCTTTTACATATTTAAACTAATTTTGGGGCTGGAAATGCATGTATGAATGTTTTTATTTAAATGGGTTTCTATACCCGTATGTATGTATGTGTGTATATTATGGGTGGGGTTTGATTTTGGGCTATGTATGTGTTTTATGATGTTATGGTTGTGTTTCTATGGCTTAGAATGTAAGATTTAAGCTTAGAACATGATAGGTGACGGTCGGAGACTGAAATCTGATGTTTAGGTGCGAATGGGGCTGCTCATGTGCCCAAATAGGGCTCATACGCCTAAGTTTTAGAATAGCTGCTTAAGTGTTCCTAATGCAGATGACCCTCTGAGTCTAACTCATCCGCATTTGCTAATGCGGATGAGCAAGAGGAAATGCGGATGAAAGTTTTGCGACCGGAAGAAATGCGGAAAAACATAAGAAATGCGGATGAACATAAGAAATGCGGATGAACATAAGAACTACGGATGAACATAAGAACTACGGATGAACATAAGAAATGCGGATGAACAAAAGAAATGCGGATGAACAAAAGAAATGAGGATGAACATAAGAAATGCGGATGAACAATAAGAAATGCGGATGAACAAGAGGAAATGCGAATGAAGACTTAGTTTATTTTCTGAAGTTCGGGGAAAAGTGCAGAGGTAGGTTTTGACTTGGGAGGTTCCCGGGGGTTCATGTAAGTTGACTTTTGAGGTCATAGATGATATGGTGGGCGATGTGTGATGTGATGTATGATTGGTGCTTATGTGATGGTGTATACTATCTATGATGATGCATGATGATGTTACATTTATGTATGATATGTTTATTATGTTCCTTATTGTGTATGATGATGTGACTTTACATGGTGTGATATTGTTAATGAATGAAAGGTATTATGTAACGTAAAGTGGAAGATAATAAAAAGAGGAACATAATGATAGAGTGCATGTATTAATGAAAGAGAAAGTATAGAAAGGCTTGCAAGCAATATGTATAGAGGTCTACGACTCTAAAATGTCGTAAGCTCAACTGCATATGGTTTAGCTAAGCCTTAAGGATACACGCTGGGGTTCCAGTCTTTCTGACTGACCAATGATTTGGTACATGGTCTATAGTGATTACTCACCTCGGTGCTGGTGTCAGGCTATGTGCGGTATGGAAGTCAATTATGATCTTCGGCCTAGTACCCGAGTTATGCATAATGTTGGGGGTGTAGTATACAGTTGGTTTATAGTGATTACTCACCTCGGTGTTGATGTCACGCTATGTGCGATATGGAAGTCATTTATGATCTTTGGCCCAGTACCCGAGTTATGCATAATGTTGGAGGTCCAGTATACAGTTGGGATCTTTGTCGCTTACCCCAGTGCTGGTGCCAAACTATGTGTGTTATGGAAGTCAATTATGATCTTCGGCCTAGTACCCCATTTGTTTGGGGCATAGCTTATGACACTGATCTAGATAGTGATAAAGAATGTGATAAAGAAAGAAAGAGTTAAAGAAAGAATGTGATGAACAGTAAAAGAAGATAATAATGATATTATCTATGTGTACGTATGATGCGTGATCACGTGTGATTGTAATAAAAATGCTTTAATGAATGAAAGGTAATGTAATGTTTTTATAAAATTAGAACTCACTCACCAACACTATCTTTTATGTGTTTCCAGTTGTCAGGTAATGTTGCTGAGGATGGCACGGGGCAGCTACTCGACTCTTTTGGATGGCATTCTTTTTTTAATGTTTTTGTATTGTAATGCGAACAAACGATGTTTTGTAACGAATGTTGTTTTAACCTGCATAAGCATTTATAATGAAATTTAAATGTTGATTTAATGTTTCCGCTGCTATGTTTTAGTAAGTAAATGAAAGTTTTATGTTTTATGTGCGATGATTGGCCAACTGTAAGTGTCCCAGGAACGGGGCCTTGCAAGTTGGTATCAGAACCAAAGTTTAAGTGAAACGGTTAAATTTTCAAAATAAACCTTAAATTAAACTGAAAATAGGACGGAAAGGGAAGGGATGCCAGTCTGAGTAGTTGCGTGCCATCAGTTATTTTCATAATGTTAACCAGTATTACGTGTGCATGTTATGTGGTTTATGTGCTGTTAGTAGATTTAGATACTGATGTAGTCAGGATAGGAAATGCTTGGGGCATGAAGAGTAAAGTAAGTGGCTAATTACAACTGGCCATTGTAATTATGGACTTACTATACTTGACATAAACTGAGCTATTCCCTTGAATGACCGCATTAGTGTTTGAATTTTATAGCATGTCAGAGGATGGCCGGTGGTAGATCTTCAAAGGTTTCGTCAGGTGAAGGCTGTGGTGGACGTGGTGCTGGACCGCGTGTCAGGAGAAGCATGGTTAGGGCTGCTGAAATGTCACTTGTAGAGCCTGAGATCCATCACCCGGAAGGCGGTGATGATAGTGCTAGTCTGAGGACCACATTGAAAGAGGCTGTTGTCAAGGGAGTTCAACAGGTCATGTAGACGATTCTGCCGTTTATGGTGATTGAGGTAATTAGGGCGGTAAAGGAGAAGAACGCGATTGAAGTGGGCAAGAAGAGTAGCAGCGACAAGAATTGGAATGGAAAGATGGTTGAACTTGGGGGTTACACTCCAAACAACAAGGTTGCCAGGACGGATGACCGGCGTCCGGTGCGGAGACGAGGAAGTGTAGTAAGTGTGCTAAAGGGCATACTGGAGAGTGTAGGTGGGGATAAAACTTCTGCTTCAAATGTGGGAGGCCCGATCATCTGGCAAAGAATTGTGGGGTGAAGAGGTGTTAGTGGCGGAAAGGGTCATATAAGCAAACACTGTAAGAAGCCCACGAACGAGAGTTTTTGGGCAAAGAGGATGACTGGAACTGGAGGGCAGGAGGCGAGCGCAGAACCTTCACGTTGATCAAGGATGAGGCTAGGACGGACCCTAATGTCATGTCAGGTACATATCTAGTAACCAAACTCTTGCTTTTGTCTTGTTCGATTCCGGTGCTAGTAGGAGTTTTATTTCTGCTGCTTTAGGTGCTAAATTTCCTGTTAGTAGTAGGAGTGTAGATTCGCCCTTTGATGTAAAAACTGCCATAGGTAAGTCTACCAGGATTTCTGAGATGATAGAAGGCTGTGACATTGAATTAGAAGGTCATAAGTTTCCCGTTAGTCCGTCCTTGATGACCTTAGGCGGTTTCGATGTAGTCCTAGCAATGGATTGGTTGGCGGACTACGAGGCAAACATTGTGTGTCACAAGAAGGTGATTAGACTGTCAGTGCCTGATGGGAGTTTGGTTACATATTACGGTGATCGAGTTACGACTATCCCGGAGGTGATTTCGATGGCGGTGGCAGAAAAGTGCATGAGGCATGGGTGTAGTGCCTACTTGGCCTACGTGAAGGATATGGATATGCCAACACCACAACTGTCTGATTTACCGGTTGTGTGTTGCTCCCTAGAGGTGTTCCCAAAAGAATTATCAGGAGTGCCACCAGACCGCGGGATTGAGTTTCAGATTGACTTGATACCGGGTGCCCAACCTGTTGCTAAGGCACTATATCGGTTGGCTCCGACCGAGATAAAGGAACTAATGGAGCAACTACAGGAGTTGCTTAATAAGGGGTTCATCCGGCTGAGTATCTCTCCTTGGGGTGCTCCGGTCTTATTCGTGTAGAAGAAGGACGGTAGTATGAGGAAGTGTATTGACTACCAAGAGTTGAACAAGTTAAGGGTGAAGAATCAGTATCCATTACCGAGGATTGATGACTTGTTTGATCAACTCCAAGGTGTCAGTTGGTTCTCGAGGATAGATCTTCGATCTGGCTACCATCAGCTAAAGGTTAAGGAGCAAGATATTCCTAAAATTTTGCACGCGTTATGGACATTACGATTTTCTCATTATGTCTTTTGGTTTGACCAACGCGCCAGCTTCTTTTATGGACTTAATGAATCGAGTGTGTTGGCCGATGTTAGATAAATTAGTGATTGTGTTTTTTGATGATATCCTGATCTATTCGAAGAGCGAGGAGGAGCATGGCGATCACATTCGAGAGGTGTTGGAGACGTTGAGAAGGGAGAAGTAGTATGTTAAATTCTCAAAGTGCGTATTATGGTTGCGCGAGGTTTAGTTTTTGGGTCATGTAGTGAATCGCGAAGGGATTATGGTGGACCCGGCAAAGGTGGAGGGATTATGGTTGACCCGACATAGGTGGAGGCAGTGATGCAATGTGTTGATACATATATGTACCTAGTTTATGTGCTTAATGTAAAAGTCTTTCGTGTCTTACACATATGTAATGAATGAGTTGAATGAAATATAATATGTGGTTGATGCTTATAATGTTTAATATTTCATTGTATTATTGTGTGTTAAAGTAAAATGAACTTACTATATAGGTTGGAGGTTGTTGTGCGTAGTTCTTAGTCAATAATGATAGAGAAATGTGTTCAAACTTAGTCGTATGAGTCTTCATGCGAATGGACCATGCTAATGGACCAATCGCATGAATATCTCATGCTAATGGACTAGTCGCACAACTGAACTAGGAGACTGGATTAGTCGCACAATTGAGACTTAAAATTGACTCAGTCGCACGACTGAACCTTTAGTCGTGCGTATGGATCAATCGCATGATTTAGTCGCACGACTGAACCATGTTAATAGTTCAGTTGTATGATTGGAAACCCATAACCTATAAATACCACCTAATTCATAGAAAAATGTAACACTTGAAGAATTTTGACACATACTCATAACCTAGCCGTCCAGAGCGTCCAGAAACCCTATTCCAAGTTCATAGTTCGCATTTGATCATCTTCTACTCGTTCTTAACATTTCTTTAATCATTAGATTGATTGGGATTGCGTTTTCACTGATTGGATGGTCAATCAAATAGGATTCCGCACTATTTGATCTGGTTTCACGCATAATCAGTTAGTACTCCGTATGTACATGGTCATAACAAGTGGTATCAGAGCTTTGGATCTTGATTTTGCGTGTGATTCGATTAGTTTTGGTGTAAAAATCACATTTTTCATTCAAAAAACATCATCTTTTTGAGTAAAACAGTGTTTTCGACGTCTCCAGGTCTCAAAGTTTACGTTTTTTGGATTACGGTAGATTTGGGTTCGTGAAAATTCGTATTTTTGTGTCAAAGTGTCAAGAACCTTCGAATTTAAGAAAAAAGGTAACCTTCAGTCGCACGATTGGCTCAATCGCACGACTGAACTCAATGGCACACCCATTCGCACGATTGAACTCAGTCGCTCATCCATTCGTACGACTAAACATCTTCATTTGCTTGTCTCCAATCGCACATTCCATACGTACGACTGAATCCAATAGCACGATTGAATTCATTCGCACACTTCAATCGCATACCTCATCCGCACGACTGAGTCATCCGCATTGGTCATCCGCATTTGTCCAATTGCACGATTGATTCATTCGCATTTGTCCATTCACACGAGTGAATTAGTCATGTTCTAAAGCTCAAAGTTTAAAGAGATGGAAGATCAGTTCTCTGCTTTTACTACCGGAAGGGACTCTCGCATCCAGAACCTTTGGCTTCTGGAAAATGAAATTGGGAATCACAATAAACCACCTAAACTTATAACGTTAGATGATTATCCATAATGGAAACACAGGTTCGAGATCTATCTGAATGGAGTCGATCCCAATCTTTGGGAATCCATTAAGATAAGTTACAATATGCCAGTCGGAGTTGATGGTGTTAAGCTAACTTTGGGAGGTATGACTGATAGCCAGAAAGCTAAGTACAATGCTGAAAAGAAGGTGTACGCCGTGTTCACTCAGTCAATACCAAAAGACATATTCCATCAAATTTCTAAGAACAAACATGCAAAAAAGTTATGGGAAGCTTTGGAGAAAAGATATGATGGGAATGCAACGTTGAAGGCATTGAAGGCAAAGGCTCTCAAGAAGGAGTTTGATAACTTCTCCTCAATCGGGAAAGAAAGCTTAGATGATATTATCGACAGATTCTACCATTTGATGAGTGAACTGCACACTCATGGGGTAACCACGTCTATGGAAGATAAAGTGTCAAGCTTTGCTGATGGTTTGCCAGAGAAATGGAACTTGTTTGTGTCGAATCTAAGACAGAATGATATTCTGTCAAAGTTGGATATAAATGACTTCATATTGAAGTTGAGAGAGGAAGAACCGGGGATGAAATACAAGTCTCAGAAAGGATCCTATTACTAGAATCCTTCATTTTATAACTCCTCTCCCACTCCAACTAGTTCAGGAGCATCTCTTCAAATAGCGTTTGTATCTAGTTCAGCCGCTCCTTCTCAAACCACAGCTTCAGGATCTGAAACGTTAGGGTCATAAAGTACCCAATATATTATGCCTGAAGCAAATGCTACTAAGTTGAAGACAGAGAATCTCAGTAATATTACTTTGGAGGTTGCAAAGGAGCACATGGACCTTCTAGCAGTGGTTGTTCATTCCTATGATGGTCTAGTTGCAG
>BJCM01096288.1:0-11214 GCA_018326385.1 Flaveria bidentis
ACTAACTATATAGGTTTGTGATTGTTTACATAGTTCTTAGTCAAGAATGGTTGAGAAACATGTTTAAACTTAGTCATGTGAAGTTCTTATGCGAATGGCCCATGCTAATGGACCATACGCATGAACAACTTCATGCTAATGAACCAGTCGCACGACTAAACAAGGAGACTGGATCAGTTGCACGATTGTGACATGAGATTGACTCAATCGCACGACTGCACACTCAGTCATGCGGATGGATCAACTGCATGACTCAGTCGCACGACTGAACCATGATAATGGTTTAGTCACACGAATGAGAAACCCTAACCTATAAATACCACTTAATTCGTGGAAAAACAAAACAATTCGAATCCCTACGTACTAAATTGTACCCTAGCCGTCTAGAGACCTCAGAGAACCTGTTCCAAGTTCATAGATCGCACTAAATCGTTTTGCAATCGTTCTTAACGTTTAGATTCAATCTAAGATCGATTCTACGTGCGTTCTCACTGATTGGATCGCCAATCAAATAAGATTCCGCACTATTTGAATTGGTATACATGTAAATTAGTTAGTACTCCGTCCCGTACATGGTCCTAATAAGTGGTATCAGAGCTTTGGCTCTAGATTTACGTGTGATTCAATCGATTTTGACATAAAAATCGTGTTTTTCACTCAAAAACGCAATCTTTTTGTGTAAAACTGTGTTTTGGACGTCTCTAGGTCAAAAAGTTAACATTTCTCCAGCATACGACATTTAGGGTTCTTGAGAAATTCGTGTTTTTGCGTCAAAATACCTTAAACCTTCGAATTCTCAAAATTCAGCAGCTTCAGTCGCACGATTGACTCAATCGCACGACTGAATCCATCCGCATCCCTCATACGCACGATTGAACTCAGTCGTTTCTCTATTCGTACGACTGAACTGCCTATTCTCATTGTTCATCCGCACCTGTCCATTCGCACGAGTGAGCCATCCGCACGAGTGAGCCATCTGCATTGGTTCATTCGCACGTCTGAGCCATCCGCATTGTTCAAACTTACCTTAGGCGGCATGACTGATGGCCAAAAGGTAAAGTACAATGCTGAGAAGAAATTATATGCATTGCTAACTCAGTCAATTCCTAAGGACATCTTCCGTCAATTTTCTGAGAACAACCAAGCAAAGAAGCTGTGGGATGCATTGGAAAAATGGTATGACGGGAATGCATCATTAAAGGCTCTAAAGGCTAAAGCGTTGAAGAAGGAGTTCGACAACTTCTCGTCAATGGGTAAGGAGAGCTTGGATGATGTCATTGATCGGTTCTACCACTTGATAAGTGAGCTGCACACTCATGGAGTTACGACGTCTATGGAAGACAAGTTGTCGAATTTTGTAGATGGGTTGCCAGAGAAGTGGGTTTCCTTTGTATCCAACCTCAGACAGAATGATATGCTGGCAAAGTTAGATATCAACGATTTCATTCTGAAGCTGAGAGAGGAAGAGTTGAGGATGAAGTACAGGGCCCAAAAGTCTTCATATGATCAGAATCCGTCACTGTACAACTCAACTCCATAAGCTAAAACGTATGGAGCACCACTTCAAACGGCATTTGTGTCGAGTTCAGCTGCTCCATCTCAAGATACCACTTCAGGATCTGACACGTTAGGGTCATCTAGTACCCAATACATAGCACCTGAAGCCAATGCTACAAAACTGAAGACCGAGAATCTCGGGAATGTGATAGTAGAGGTAGAAAAGGATCACATGGATCTCTTAGTAACTGTCGTTCACTCCTATGACAGACTAGTTGCTGGGAAAATTAGGAACTGCCATCTGGCAGATGAGGACTACGAGCAGGTAGACGAGACAGAGTTGGAAAGAATGGAAATCATGTGGGCCTTAGCAAGTGCTGTCCGGAGAGCTAAGAAGTTTTTCAAGAAAACCGGACAGAACTTGATTGCCACTAAGGACACAACTTTTGGTTTTGACAAGACCAAAGTCACCTGCTTCAACTGTGGGGAAAAGGGACACTTCAAACGTGGATGTGTGAAACCCAAGAAGACAGGAAATGGGAATCCATTTTCATCCTTCAATCGTCAGGATAAACCCACAAGTAGTCCTACTTCGTCAAGCAAGGATCCTAAAGCCTTGACGGCTCACGATGATGAAGGACAAGATTGGAGCTTTCGGTTTGTGTCTCCAGGAGAATCCAACATTGCTAGTGTTGAGGATTTAGATGACGACACAGCAAACGAAGGTGATATTGCAATGGAACTCGTGATGTCAAACAATGAAGAAACTGCAAATGTGGTCAATCACCCGCCTGAAGAAGGGACAAGCACAAAGTGTTCTGAATCACCAGCACGGGAAAAGTCTGACTCTGCTTTGATGGCTGATTCAACCGTACCCTCTCAGGTAAGTACCACAGACAAATTATTTGATAGTCATGCATGCATTGAATGTAATATATTTAGGGAAAGCATAGACTTAAAATTTACTAGGTTATTAGATCACAATGATAGCTTAGTAAATGATTTACAAATGTGCACAGAAGCAAATAGAATTTTAAAACAAAATAAGCACAGTTATAAAGAAAAGATAGAACTTTTGAATAAACAACTTAGGGAAACCGAAGTTGTGGCTTTTAACCAAGCTAATGACATTAAGTTCTATTTAACCTCCCTAGAAGACACTAAGAAAAAAAACCAGTTTTGGAAGTAGAAGTAAATTCATTAAAACAAAAACTGCATAGTTGGACAAGTTCTTCTCACATTTTCCAATACTTAGTGAGAGAACGCAACAATAGGGAGGGATTGGGTTATAAAGTGGTTCCACCACCACATGAGACCTTGTTGATAAAGGATTTGAAGAGAGAGTACCACACCAGGTGGGTCAACTTCAAACCTCAACAACCAACGAGGTATATCAGAAGATCTGAAGTTGATATCATTACCGGAAAGCCAAAGGTTGTGCTAAAGTGGAGTCCTCCGCGCACAATGTCGAGAATCCCTCTAAGGGAAATGCCTCAGGACTTCACTCCACACTTTAAATGGTGGTACTATGATTGGAGAACAGGTAAGGCGGTCATAGTTTTGAACAGAGATGGAAATATGGAAACAATCAGGGTGTTTGACCCAATGTGGCTCACTAACTTGTCGGCTAATGATGTTTACACCTTATACAAGTGGCCACAGTTCTATGACGCGCAAGACATTGTACAAGCTCTCTAGTTTCCAAATGTTATAAGGCTCTATTTTGCTTTTGAGATACATGATGGAGCTACAAGAGAAGAGAAGTACAAGAAGTTTGAAGAACTGATGAAGAATGTTAGACAATAGAGTAAACTTGGTCCAAGGGGGAGTTTGTAGATACATGTGTACCTAGTTTAGGAGCTCAAATGTAAAATGTCTTTCATATTTGTAATAGAATTGGTACTGAATGAAATATATTTTTTTGTGGTTATGCTTATAATGTTGAATATTTCATTGCTTAATGTTTGATAATGTATGATTGAACTAACTATATCGGTTTGTGGTTGTTTACATAGTTCTTAGTCAAGAATGGTTGAGAAACATGTTAAAACTTAGTCATGTGAAGTTCTTATGCGAAAGGCCCATGCTAATGGACCATACGCATGAACAACTTCATGCTGATGAACCAGTCGCACGACTGAACCATGTTACTGGATCAGTCGCACGATTGTGACATGAGATTGACTCAGTCGCACGACTGAACACTCAGTCGTGCGGATGGATCAACCGCATGACTCAGTCGCACGAGTGAACCATGCTAATGGTTCAGTCGCACGAATGAGAAACCCTATCCTATAAATACCACTTAATTCATGGAAAAACGGAACAATTCGAATCCCTACGTACTAAATCGTACCCTAGCCGTCCAGAGACCTCAGAGAACCTGTTCCAAGTTCATAGATCATACTAAATCATTTTGCAATCGTTCTTAACATTTAGATTCAATCTAAGATCGATTCTACGTACGTTCTCATTGATTGGATCGCCAATCAAATAGGATTCCGCACTATTTGAGTTGGTATACACGTAAATCAGTTAGTACTCCGTCCCATACATGGTCCTAACACTAAGCGATATAACATACTTAAACTATTTAGATATAATTGAACCACTAACTGTTGAATGCATTGAGTTATCTAACCTTGATATTCTAGCTTTTGTGTCAAACAATATTATTAATAAGGATGCAATAAAAGAACATATTAAAAAGTTTAAGCTTGATGAGGTATTACTGGAGCTTGCAAAAGACTGAACAAGATTTCAAAAAGTCTAGCCAAATACGTTAAAGAAAGGCATTATGCTGAAGGCAACTCGTATTATCTTTATATTTTTATTTTTTATTTTCCTTTTCATTTTATTCCATGCTAAATAATTTTTAAATTTATTTTTGTTTTTCTTTGTGTCATACAGAAGGTTGAAACGCTCATGTCAAAACTCTTCTTAAAAAGAAACGATCGCGTCGGTAATAGAAAAAAATTGGGAAATGGCCGCGCAACAATTGTTTTGTAAGTTAGACACGACCACGCAAAACTTCTAAGTTAAAAAAAGGTGGGGCGGGGCTCAAACCATCCTCCGATCATAATCATTAGTTGGCTTCTTTTCCAACCTCAACTTCATGACCATAACTTTCATTTGTTTCTTCCACCACCACTTGCCAACTTCTACCACCATGGTAGACTCATTCCACCACCACTTGCCAACGTCTACCACCACTTCCTCTGTTCCTTCCACCACCACTTTCCAGCTTGGGGAGAGGTATTTTCTGTTTATCTTTATTGTTTTTTACTTAGTTTATATTCTTATTTTACTATTATTTATTTTCTGCATTGCATTTAATTTGTATACATAGGTAGACATTAGTGTGCAAAAAAAAGTAGTCACACCTTTATAGTAAGGGGAAAGTTTTTGAGAACAACATTAAAAATGATTTTACCCTTTATTAGGTTAATTATAGGTTGCGTGTCAAAAAAGGTTGATAGTAATAAAAAGACAAGTGTACCCCATTATGCTAGTGCCCTTTATTCTTGTGTTTACATTAATAAAACGTCTAATAGACATGTGTTCCTAATACCGATATGATCACATAAAGAAACCGAGACCAAACAAAAATATATGGAGAGTCAAGTCCATCTGAATAAATGAAGGGAGAGAAAGAAAAAATAATTATTTATATGATTCATAAGCCGTAATAATGGCAAATTATTTGTGATCTCACGTGGAAAAATTAACCACTTGCTCTCTATAGTCCTTGAGATTAGGAAGGTTTCTATCGTGTGAAGAAAGGTGTTGGTATACTTAAATAACTAATTTAACATGAATTAATTGATATGAAACGATAAATTCGGAACATAAGGGTTAGAAGATCATAACTATCAAATTGGGTATATTTGTTAATAAAAATTTTGAAAGCCTCATTTGTGCATGACAACTGAAAATTAGAATAATAAGATGATTTCATGCTCATACTTCTTACACGGTACTAGGATAGGTGTTGCCATTATCCTAATCATGTTACTATTTGTTTCTTTTTCACTTCCCGATTTATTCTTATTCTTGACTTCTTTGAGGACAAGAAATTGTTTAAGCTTGGGAATATTTGTTAGTTATATTTTTAGTTATTAATTATAGCAATTTTAGAGTATATTTTGGCATATATATTTGTATTCCTTGCATGTATTTTTCGTTTATTTCATATAACAGTTGTTTTGGTGGAATGGAATCTACTTTGGTGTATTTTTATTGGATTTGTAGGTTTGATGCGATCGGGATAGGAAATAAAGGTTTGGGAAACAATTGAGATAAGAAAATCTAGAATTTTAAAGGGTGCACAATAATTTCTAAACTTTAGGAATTATGTTGTAGATGATTTTTCACGGATTTATTCAAAAAAATAAGAAGATAAACAATAAGAAAGACTAAAAATATGGATTTAGAAGTTAAATGAGGATGATAAATAGAAGAGGACTGAAAAAAATAAAAGATCTTGAAAACATTATTTTAGAGAATCAAGTTCAAGAAGCAACAAGAACCAATATTAATTTAGGTTTTTTTTTTGAATTCTCTTCATTGTCAAGATACTTAATTCTACATATTTTATTTCGTAAGTTTTTATTTTATTTTAGTTTTAATTGATCTACTAGTCATGTCCGGGTAAAACAATCTTAGTTTCAACATTAAGTTTAATTTTTTTGATTTGGTTTGAACTTATGTGAAATGTTTAAAAGATATTTTTATTTTAATGGTTTGTTTGTGTAAGGTCTCGTTCCCGGAAAACCTCACAATTGGTTAATCAATGCATTAAATCATTTTAATAGTAAAACAATGCAGCGAAATAAGATAAACATTCACTTAAAACTTGCAAATGATATTGTAATCATACTTTTTCTTAAATTACAATTAAGATCGATATTCTTGTTAAAACCTCTTAAAACCTTGTCTTTTAAAAATGTATATTTATTATGCATAATAGTCTCAAAACATGGAAAAACTATAAACAAGGGGATCTAGAACTCACCTGGATACCGTGAGTAACTTCTAAACTAAGCTTTCTAGGCTAGGATCTACACCAGTAGGGTGAGCTCGATACCGTACCTTTACCGAACCAGTACCGATACCAAAAGTACCAGGTCCCGAATTTTATAAAAAGCGAGTACTGGTACCCAATTTGGTATATGGGTACATGTAAGGCCCCGTTCCCGGGACGGTTACAGCTGGCCAATCATTGCTCACAAAACATACAATTACATTTAACTTTCATAAAAACATCGCAACGGAACATTAAAATAACTTTTCATTTCATAATAACTGCTTTTGCAAGTTAATACAATCATTCATTATATATTTTCATGTGTTCGCATTACAATGCAAAAACAGTAACAAAAGAATGCCATCCAAAAGAGCCAAGTAGCTACCCCGTGCCATCCTCAGCAACATTACCTGCCAACTGGAAAAATGTATAAAAAGTCAGCGTTGCTGAGTGAGTTCTAGTTTTAACATAAAACATACTTTAAATTCTTCAAAACCATTCTTTACTTTTTCATGTGATCATAGATCATACGTACACATAGATAATATCATTATTATCTTCATCATTCGTTCATTAACTTCCATTCATTCGTTCATCGTTACATCTTTTCATTCAGTCAAAACCATGAACTTTACCCTACCGTCATGCATAAAGCTGGTACTAGGCCGGGATCTATCATAGACCTCCTGTCATGGCGCACAGCAGCCTTGCCACAGTACCTAGGGTAAATTCAAGTGTACCATCGTCATGTGCTATACTCTCCGTCATGCATAAAGCTGATACTGGGCCGAGGTCTATCATAGATCTCCCATCATAGCGCACAACAACCTAGCCACAGTATCTAGGGTAAGCGACAAGGTTCTATACAAATGGTCAATCACAAAGAAAGACCCCTATGTGCATCCTTATGGGGTAGCTAACCCGCACACCATCGGGCTAACACCCTACATTGGGGCGTGACCCGACATACAAGGCTTGCAAGACTTTCTTACTTTCCATCATTCATTAATGCATGCATTCATTCATCATGTTCCTCTTTCATTATCTTCCACTTTACGTTGCATAATACTTTCATTTCATTCATTAACGTTCAACGTAAAGCCATGGGAAAATAATCATACATCACAAGGAACATAAACATACCAGTCAACATCATCATGCAGGGCATCATACATACATAACATACATCATACATATCACCATGCATAAGCATTAATCATACATCATAACATGCCTATCATAACATCTATGACCTCAAAAGTCAACTTACATAACCCCCAGGAATCTTCCCAAGTCAAAGCCTACATTTCACTTTCTCCCAAGAAGTCAGAAAATATTCTAAGTGTTCATCCGCATTTGTCTTAGTTCATCCGCATTTCTTTAACTTCATCCGCATTTGTCATACGCAATTCTTTTACTTCGTCCGCATTTGTTCACACTTAGACTTTCTCATCCGCATTGACCTTACTCATCCGCATTTGTCAATACTCATCCGCATTTGCCATCCGCATTTCACATACTTAGTCAGTGCTCATCCGCATTAACTTTCCATCCGCATTGACTTTCATCCGCATTGACTTTCATCTGCATTTCCCATACTTAGTCAATGCTCATCCGCATTGACTTTCATCCGCACTTCCCATTCTTAGTCAATGCTTATCCGCATTAACTTTCCATCCGCATTGACTTTCATTCGCATTTCCCATACTTAGTCAATCCTTATCCGCATTGACTTTCATCCGCACTTCTCATACTTAGTCAATGCTCATCCGCATTGACTTTCATCTGCATTTCCCATACTTAGTCAATGCTCATCCGCATTGACTTTCATCCACATTAACTACACTTAGGCAATTATTCTCAACCCATTTGTACCTAAACATCAGATTCAGTTCCCAAACACCATCTATCATGTTCTAAGCTTAAATATTACCTTCTAAGCCTTAGAAACACAACCATAACATCAATAAGCATGAACACAGTTCAAAATCACATTATCACATCATCATACACCCATCATACATACGGGTAAAATCCCAGTTTCATAAAAACATAAGTTCATGCATTTCCAGCCCCAAAATCAGTTACAAACCAGTAAAATAGGGGTTCTAGAACTCACCTTTGCAGCTTTTGAGTATGGTTTCTTCCAAACTCGTCTGTAATTGAGTTCAACCACCTAGAAATCCACTAATACATACCCGAACACATACAAACACACATAAGCATAAACCCGAGGATATGACCAGTCAAGAACATCATAAAACCATGAATTCAAATTCTTTCTTGTTCTTCCTTCAAAACCGATATTTCTCTGCTCTCTTCCCTTCTCTCTCTAAAAATATCCGAGAATTTGTGTGTAGAGAGAGTGATGGGCGGCCATGCCACCTT
Source organism: Flaveria bidentis (assembly GCA_018326385.1). NCBI lineage: Eukaryota > Viridiplantae > Streptophyta > Magnoliopsida > Asterales > Asteraceae > Flaveria > Flaveria bidentis. The sequence goes on from BJCM01096288.1 coordinate 8,912, forward strand.
TATCACCAACTTTTCAAAGATTTTGTCCTTTTTGTCTCTTTTAACCCCTAGACCTAGGCTTTATTTCTTTTCCTTCTTTTTTTTCACTTTATTCTTCTTTCTTGACTTTTAAAAAAATAACCGGGTGTTACAAGTCCACCCCCTTATTTAGGTTTCGTCCCCGAAACCTATTATTCCTTAAAGAATTATGGGTAATGTTGCTTCATTTATTCTTCAGTCTCCCACGTAGACTCGGATCCATTCTTGTGCTTCCACTATACACGCACAAGAGGAACCATTTTATTCCTCAGCCTCTTCTCTATTCGATCAGTGATTGCCACTGGTTGCTCCACGTAATTGAGCCGTTCATTTACTTCGATATCCTCTAGTGGAACAATCACATCTTCAACTGCTAGACATTTCCTCAGATGAGATACATGGAATGTCGGGTGGATTCCACTTAACTCATCTGGTAACTCTAACCTATAGGCCACCTGTCCTACTCTAGCAATGAATTGGAAATGCCCTATGTATCTTTGGCTCAACTTGCCCTGCTTTTTGAACCGAATGATACCCTTCCAAGGTGAGACCTTCAACATAACCCTATCACCCACCTGAAACTCAATCGGTCTATGTCATTTATCAGCATACGACTTGTGTCTATCTTTGGCTGCCTTCATGAAGGCTTTGATCTTTTCAAGCTTCTCAGACGTAGCCTCGATCACCTTGACGCTCCCTAACTCCTTCTGACCAATATCACCCAACAGATGGGTGGTCTACATCTCCTGCCGTATAGCATCTCATAAGGGGGCATACCAATGCCGACATGATAACTGTTTTTATATGAGAAATCAACTAACGGTAGGTGGTCATCCCAACTTCCTCCAAAATCAATAACACATGCCCGAAGCATGTCCTCCAATGTCTGAATGGTCCTCTCTAACTGACCATCCGTTTAGGGATTATAATCCGTGCTAATGTGTAACCTCGTCCCCATAGCATCGTTGAATTTCTTCCAAAATTTGGATGTAAACCGAGTGTCACGGTGAAACACAATCGACACCGGTATACCATGACGAGTTACAATATCTTTAATGAAAAGATCCGCCAACCTCTCAGATGAATATGTCTCGCGGATCGGTAGGAAGTGAGCACTCTTCGTCAAACGGTCAACTATCACCCATATGGCATTATACCCTTTCGGGGTACGTGGTAGCTTTGTAATAAAATCCATGGTGATGTGCTCCCACTTCCATTCCGGTATATCTAGAGGTTGGATCTTTCCATATGGCTTCTGATGCTCGGCCTTCACTTGTAGACAAGTAAGGCATTTACCTACATACTCCACCACATCGTGCTTCATACCCGGCCACCAATAGTCTTTCTTCATGTCTTGATACATCTTTGTAGCACCGGGATGAATAGAATATCGAGTCTTGTGAGCTTCATCCATGATTTTCATACGTAGCTCCCCAAAACGAGGAATCCACACTCGTCCAAATCGGGTTCTAACACCAAGCGTATTTTCACCCAATTCTGCAACCAGACCTCTCATTCTTTTAGAGTTAAGATGATATTCTTTCAACACTTCATCTTTTAACTCTTTGACTTGCTTCATCACATCAGAGGTCATGATTAACTGCTATGCTTTCACCCGAATCGGCTCGGGTCTCTCCTTCGGCTAAGGGCATCCACCACCACGTTGGCTTTGCCCGGATGGTAATGGATCTCGCAGTCATAATCCTTTGTAAGCTCCAACCATCGTCTCTGTCTCATGTTCAGGTCCTTCTGCTCAAAGAAGTACTTCAAGCTCTTGTGGTCAGTGAATATGATGCACTTCGTCCCATAAAGATAGTGCACCCAAATCTTTAACGCAAAGACCACAACTGCTAGCTCCAAGTCATGAGTAGGATAATTGACCTCATAAACCTTCAACTGTCAGGATTCATAGGCTATTACCTTCCTTTTCTGCATTAGCACACATCCTAACCCCGAGTAGGAAGCATCAGAATAAACCACGAGATCTTCACTCCCATCGGGTAATGACAGAACAAGAGCTTGAGTCAATTTCGCCTTCAATTCTTCAAACGCCTTCTCTTGAGCCTGACCCATACAAACTTCACATCTTTCCGGGCCAACTTAGTTAGTGGAGAAGAGATCTTAGAGAAGTCTTGAATAAATCTTCGGTAGTAGCCCGCCAAACCCAAGAAGCTACGAATCTCGGATGGCGTCTTTGGAGACTTCCATTGCATCACCGCCTCCACCTTTGCCGGGTCCACCATGATCCCGTCAGGATTTACCACATGACCCAAGAATTGTACCTC
>BJCM01096389.1:3057-30803 GCA_018326385.1 Flaveria bidentis
CTCACTCATTAAGTGATAGAACCGATCAATAACATCATCCAAGCTCTCCTTTCCCATTGACGAGAAGTTTTCAAACTCCTTCTTCAACGCTTTAGCATTTAGAGTTTTTAATGATGCATTTCCGTCATACCTCATTTCCAATGCATCCCACAGCTTTTTTGCTTGCTTGTTCTCAGAAAATTGATGGAAAATATCCTTAGGAATCGACTGAGTGAGCCATGCATAAACTTTCTTCTCAGCATTGTACTTAACCTTTTGTCCATCAGTCATGCCTCCTAATGTAAGTTTGACTCCATCTGCACCTACAGGCATGCTATACCCAGTCTCTATCGACTCCCACAGATTGAGATCTACACCATTCAAGTAAATCTAAAATCTTTGCTTCCACTATGGGTAATCATCTAACGTGATTAGCTTAGGGGGTTTGTTATGATTCCCCACTTCATTTTCCAGAAGCAATAGATTCTGGATCCTTGAATCCCTACCTACGGTGAACGCTAAATACTGATCCTCCATTTTGGAACAAACTGTTTTAATTGTGCGAATGAAGGTGTACGATTGGGCTAATCATGCGACTGAACAATGGGGATGGCTCAAACATGCGAATGAACCAATGCGGATGAATCAATCGTGCGAATGGACAAGTTTGCATGAACAATATGACTAGACAGCTTAGTCGTATGAATGGGAGTACGAATGAGTCCAATCGTGTGTATGAGGGATGCGTATGAATTCAGTCAGGCGATTGAGTCAATCGTGCGATTGAAGTTGCTTGATTTTGAGAATTCGAGGGTTTAAGGTATTTTGGACGCAAAAACTCGAATTTCTCACTAACCCTAATTGGCGTATGCCGGAAAAAGTTAACTTTATGAACTGGAGACGTCTAAAACACCGTTTGACACAAAAAGATTGTGTTTTTAGTGAAAAAACACAATTTTTAAATGAAAAACGATTGAATCACACATAAATCAAGAGCCAAAGCTCTGATACCACTTGTTAGGATCATGTAGGGGATGAAGTACTAACTGACATACGTGTATACTGAATCAAATAGTGTGGAATCCTATTTGATTGGCGATCCAATCAGTGAGAACGCACGTAGAATCAATTGTAGATTGAATCTAAACGTTAAGAACAATTGGTAATCGATCTAGCGCGATCTATGAACTTGGAACAGGTTCTTAGAAGTCTCTGGACGGCTTGGGTACGATTTAGTACGTAGGTATTCGAAGTGTTTTGTTTTTCCACAAATTAAGTGGTATTTATAGGTTAGGGTTTCTCATTCTTGCGACTGAACCATTAGCATGGTTCAGTCGTGTGATTGAGTCATGCGGTTTGTCCATTCGCATGACTGAGTGTTCAGTCGTGCGACTGAGTCAATCTCATGTTCCAATCATGCGACTGATCCAGTCTCCTGGTTCAGTCATGCGACTGGTTCATTAGCATGAAGTTGTTCATGCGTATGGTCCATTTGCATGGGCTATTCGCATGAGAACTTCATACAACTAAGTTTGAATAAGTTTCTCAATCATTACTTTACTAACATTTATTCAAACACCCACAAACCTATATAATTAGTTTAATATGTGTTAATAGACAATAATCATTCAACCATATACTGAAACATTCAACATTAAGATCATCAATCACATATATTGTTTCATTCAATTCACATATTTCATTTACATCAAGGAAATGACAGACATATTACATTAAGATCATAAACTAGGTACATATGCATCTACAATGTCCAGGTTATGTTGTCTGTTATGGTTTAACCCTTGACCTTAATTTCAAGTGTAACCTAACTTGGTGGAGAATACAAGTCAATAAGCTCACCCTTTATTATATTCTATATGATCACTCTAATGTGCTAATCCATGGTGGATAGAGACATTGGACCAAGTCTCCTTCTGGAGAATCCATATAGCTTCAATAAGCTCACCATCTTTTTGTCTATTAGCATGCTTTTTTAGATTTGCTCTGATGGTGTCTCTTAACTTTGTAGCCTTTTCCCTCATCTTCCTCTTAGCAGTTTTTTGCTCTTTTAGCACTTGTTGCTTAAGCTGCTTGAGGTATTCAAACTTAATGTATTCATATGATAAGGGAATAAGGTGTGCTGTTTGATAAAGACTAGTGACACTTGAGTAGGTTATCAAGTTTTTCATGTCTTGTTCCCAACCTACTTGAGTTTGTTGCTCATTAGCGACCACCTATTTCTTTGGGCTTTCCTAAGCTAGGGAGAGAGTAGGAGCTTTGTAGATTCATTTCCTGCTCCTTTCTTTCTTGATTTTGAGGAGCAATTCTACATCCTCAACCTTTTTTTCTCCTTTGATAACTCATTGTCAGCCAATTCATTTAGTTGTTCTAAGGAAAAAGAGACGAGTTCATCAAATTTGTCGTTTATTATCCCTAGATAGTTCAATCAGTTGTACTTAACTAATTAACTTGAATGTTTGGCCTAGGGACAACCCTAATTGCATCTTCCATGAAGTCAGGATCTAACTTGAACTCTCTCCCCTTAGCTTCCTTTTTCTCTCTCTCCATTTTCTCAATCTTCTTAGAGGTCAAATTCCTTTTTCCTTTATCTCTCACAGGTTTTAAGGTTTATAGAAAGGCTGATGCACCTAAAACAATCAAACATGCATGCATGCACTTTGTACACAGTAAAAGTTTCTTCAAAATTTTTACACTCTACACAAAAAATATTCAAAGTGTAAAAACTTCCAAAGCGAATGGCCAAATCTTCTGAAGCCAAAGATGAAGTCTTTCGAAGCTTCAAAGACAAAGTCTTCTAAAGCCATTGAAGTGAAGACTAATTTCTTCCAAAGACAAAGAAGAATATGATTTTCTCGGATGTACTTATGTATAAAGCTGACCCACTTTCCATTGCAACTCTGAAGACTCACCAACTTATACAAGTTGGTGAAAAGGTCCACGTTTTTGCAACTATACATTGAGGTGTTGAGTCTGTAACTTTTTGCTATATGTACTATATCCTTTTCATAATATATTAGGATGTGAGTTATGGTATGTTGTAGTCACTAGTCAAAAGGCAATTTGCCTTTTGACTTTACACCGATCTTGTTGTCTAGATTAGTGTTTACAACTGGCTTTCTAAGTGTGGCCCGCTATATGATTATAGTATAAAGTATTTTAGGACTTGAGAGCAATATAATTTATCCTTAAAAACCATATATAGTTGTTCTTAGTTCTGTCTCATTATTTGTTTGTGTTCATAGTATCATAATATTATCCTGGTTCTCTATTTGATCTTTTAAGTATTCTAACACTCTCCTCATTATGAGACTGATTGTATTGTCCTCCCTTAAACGGTCTTGCATATGCCTATATAAATCAAGGTGGAGATATCTTTGGCCTTCTTTGCTTGGTGCCACACTTGAGCTTTGGCTAGAAAGAGGTTGTGAGACATCTTCACTAGCTGGTACCTCACTAAGGGTAATGGGTGCTGAAGTAGTTCTGGTCTCAAGGTTCTTAGGCTTAACTACTGGGCCTCAGACAAGGTTTCCCCTTCAAAGCTAATTTTAGGGTCCACCTCAACATCCAGTTGACCAACAGTTAGCTTCTCTATATATAGTTTGGTTCTCCTATTAAACTATTTAAGCACCCTATCTTGAACCCTATTAGCTAACCTTTCAGCTTGTCTGCTTTGACTTGGGTTGGCAAGTTGGAGTTCAACTACGTAGGTGCTCTTATAGTATCTCAAGTTGTATAAGTTGAAGATTACTTGTTGTCCCTAAGACCAAGAGATTATGATGGCTCTCCTTAGAGCATCATACCTCCATCCCAGTATTGGATTCTTAGCAGGGTGAGATGGAGTAGGCATAGCCCTTGGTATACCCACATTAAATAAGCTTTGAATGAGTGAGTTCATATTAATATGGACTTAAGGTGGTTGTTAAGTATGTATAACTACAAGTGAGGGTGGTGAGTCCTCCGTGTTTATACTCTGGGCAAAACTCCTAGGTTCTGTAATTGCAAATAGGACTTTCTACAATTTTTTGGTAGTATCACCCATTTGTATAGGGGAGCTAAGGGTTAGGTCCATCACATCCATAAGTTCTTATGGGCCTGGTTGAGTTTTCCTGAGGGGTCTCTTAGCTAACTTTCCCTTGAGATTGATGATCTCAAGTTGCTAGTTATTAACCCTTCTTTATAAGGTAAGCACCTAAGATTTTAGGTGACTCACCTTTAAATTAAATAGGTGCATGTTCGTGACAAATTTTGCACCTTTAGTTTCAGATCGAGTGATAATAATTCAAGGTTTAATTGATCTAATTATATGACTTTACATCATCGTTAGTATGGAATGAAGTTACTTTGAGTTCATTTTGATGTGTAAGGAAGTGGAGCTTAAGGAAGCTTATTTTAAGGTGAATAAGCACAGGATGAACCCACGAGGACCAAATATGCAATTACCAAAAGATGAAAAATAGGAAACCAGAACTAAGTTTGGTGAAACATGAAGAGTATGGAAGAAGATAGATGGAAATTAGAGCCCGAGAAGTGAAGAAATACAAAAACCAAAGGTTCAAGGCCATGGTAACTTAAAATGGGCATAACTTGGGCTAGAAAAAGAGTTACAGACCCACGACCTGTTAACAAAAAGCTTGTGAAAAGTTACATGTGAAAATCAAAATTTTACAGGGGTCCGGCGTATGATACGCTATCCTGGGTGTATCATACGCCAGTCGGCGTATTGGCGGTGTATTTATAGGCGTATTTGACCAAATTTTCATTAAGTTGGGCCTAGGAAAGTTGAGGGGGGCGTAAGATATGCCGCCCTAGGCGTATCATACGCAGGTGGCTGAACTAACACCTAGATTTTTTGGAATTTCAAGTTTATTTAACCCAAAACAACTCTAAATCGATCTAGAACTTCTTGGAGACGAAAAGTGATGAACTTTAGGTGATTTTTGGTGTTCAAAGGCTCCCCAAATCATCCACAAACATTCTCCAAGTCAACATTGAAGATTGAACAAAGATGATGTGTGGCTAGTTTCTCTTGATTGCTTTCGGGAGTACAATTCTTGTAAAGTGAGACGACTCTTATGATTGATCAGGTTTCTGTATTAAAAAGTGATCTATTTAATGCAACATTATGTTTAATTTATTTAAACAAGTTAATTTTTGCTTGATTATTAGATTTTTGGTTTCCTTGCATCGTGAACTAATTAAGAAAAGTAGGCAACGTGATATAAGTGAATTGGTAACATTGTGAATGTATGTGTCTTAAAAGATTGTTCCTTTTTTGTCACTTTAATCAAAAGCTAAGATCTTGAAGTATTGTTTCTTACAAACCCTAGTACCAATTGTTAATCTTGCAGAATTGTAAACCCAAAAGTGATTGTTTCTTAATATTTAATCGAACTCATTTTAAAGTTTCTTGATTTATTCACTTTTTCTCATTAATGTAGTTAAAGTTACAATTTTTAATTATAAAGTTTGAGTTTTTAGTTAATCGAGTCTTGTTAGTTAAATGCTTTCCACATATTCCCTGAGGAGACAACATTACTTACCCTTGCACAATAAAGGTAGCTAAGACCGATAAATTAAAATGTTTTTGATCGAGTCTGAACAACCAGATCGGACTCCCCTCATATTTATCAAAATAATCATGGGAGGATGAGAGAAGAAGACCATATTCTTCTTTCTCATCAACATCATGGAGTTCTTGGTTGTTGGATTTCCCCTACACCATCACAACTTCAAGAGAAGTGTCAATGGATTGGGTTGCCATGGTTGAAGTCTTAATAATATAATCACTTGCAAAAATGAGTGCCTCTTCCATATGGACTTCCTGAATAGGTTCAGGGAGGTCTACCTCAGTTCGGGTTGGATGATAAGGATTGGATATGAGTGATACAGGAGAACTCATCTTTCCTTAAGTTGGGGTGGAAAAGAGACACTTATGGTACTCAATGGAACCCATATCTTTATCATCATGGAATTCAAGGTTTATGGTTGGTTGGTTGAAGTTTAAAGGCTGGGGATGGTAGCTTTCCCATGAAGGTTGATCATTAGAGTGTTGAGACTCAGAGTGAAGGCTTAAGGCTGATATTATGAGCTCATTAGGCTGAGCATGAGAAACCTCAACACTGATCAAAGAAATGATGGAAGTGGTCTACTACTTAGGAGAAGTAGGAGCTCTAGTGTACACTTCTTCCTGTATGGGTGAGTGTATGGGGGCCTGCACATCTTGAGTAGTTTGTGTAGGGGTTCGTTTGGATGTTTTTTATTAGGTGAAAGTGATTTGTGGTTGTGTGAGTGATGCAGATGTTGAAGGTGTGGGTTTAACATCATCTTGTGTTGCCAAGTTGTCACCTTGAGCAATGAGTTGTATTACTTTTCGGATCAAGGCTGTTTCTACCCTTGAGAAGCCTAAAGTATACTTTTTCATTGTACTAAAGTTCTCAGGCTTCATTTTTCCCACTTTAAGACTATTACACGTTCCTATTAACTATAAGCCAGTTCACAGTTAAGAATGTGTTAAACATATCTAGGGAACATGTAATAGTTTAAGAGTCTATGTTTGCAAGTAAGCATGTATAAACAAATTGAGAGTACCTTAACTTGACCACTTGAACCATCCCATGGATTATATAAGATAAGTTCTCAATTTGGTCCCAATTTCCATGTTTGTTAGACAAAGAATAAATGACCAAATGGATGAGGTACTTCTATTATGAGGAGGCTTTACAATATTTGAATGTTCTTACTAAGTATTTCCCTTCATAGCCCATTTACTGGTATAAGTTGTTTACAACAAATTTAGGGAAGGATAATTCTACTTCTTTATCATCCAGCCTCATATGAGAGTTGAAGGTGGCTATAATAGTGAAAGTTGTCCTCCCCCTTTAGTATGGCAGACAGTGCCTTCTCACCATCAAAGATAATTTCTTGGCAGGTTCTCTAGAACTCTAGGAGTTGATATTCATAAAGTGGATGGTTTATAATAAGGGTAGTAAGGTAGTTTGAGAGAGCTAAGAAATGGTAGACATCTGAGAATCCTAGATCTTTCTCAGATGTTAACAAAGCAACTTGGTTGTGTTGCCTATATAACAACATGGAAAAATCAGGTTGGTTTTGGGGATCAGGGATGGAAATTTTAAAGTATCTTCGAGATTAAGAAAAGTAAGGACAAAGGTTGTTTGTGGGTAAATTTAGGTTATGAACTTTTGTAGATGAAGAAAAAAGTGAATGAGGGGGAACCCTTAAAAGTATTTTAGTATGAACTGGATTTTATACAAAGTTAATGCAAAAAGATAAACTTTGAAAACTAGATGTCGGTCCCACCTCTAAAAAAGTGCCCAAAAAGATAGTTTTCTTCGAAATAAAAAATCTTTCAAATGTAATTTGTCTTTAGAAGTTTTGAGAAAACTTTTGAGGCCAATTTGGCTTCGGAAGATACTCCTTAGCTTGGTAAAAATTTGTTTCGGAAGAAAAATACTTAGAGTATATTTACTTTAAAGATAGATTTTATTTTGGAAGATACTGAATCTCAGAAGTTTTAGTTTAAGAGTGAACAAAGCTTCTAAGGCTTAATTTTTGTTCGAAGTTAATTTTCCTTCAAAACATATAAGTACCTAGAAGCATATTTAAGATTCATAGGATATATCAGAATTTCTTCTAAAGGTAAATGTCTTATAAGTAGTTATTAGATTTGAACACATAATAGTCTTCCGAAGACAACTAAAAGTCTTCTGATAGAAAATAAATCTTAAATATTCAAGATTTTAAGGAATATCATTTGAAAGTTTCCTTCCAAAGTTAACTAGGCTTACAAAAGTGATGATATAGACAACTTAAAACACACATATTTAAAAATAATCTTGAGTTTAGTTTAAGAAAATTTACTAAAAGTTAATCATCCTAATAGCTAATACAAGATACTTAAATATTTTCTCATTAAAATCTTTTGTGAAAAAATTAGTATATTGTTCACCTGTGTTTACTTTGACTAGTTTTATCAATCCTTTTTCAAAAATATCTTTAATCAAAGGATACCTGATGTTGACGTATTTTGTCTTTGAGTGCTGCACATGATTCTTTGTAACAGAGATATCATTGTTGTTGTCTACATGGATGAGAGTCTATTTGGAGTTGAATCCATAGTCCAGTACCTGTATCTGAATTCAAAGCACTTGAGGATCCAGACACATAACATTTTTTCTTGCATTGCAATAAGACTATCCTTCCACCAAGTACTTAACATCCCTCAGATGTAGACTTTGTAATGATGTTGCAGCAACCACAGTCACTATCTATATAGGTATATAGATTGAAGTCAGAATTACTTGGATACCAAAGGCCCAGTTTGGGAGCACCTTTAAGATATCTGAGAATTCTGTTGATAGAAACAAGGTGTGAGATCTTGGGGTTTGCTTGATATCTTGCACAAATACATGTAGAAATCATGATATCAGTCATGTTGGCTATGAGGTACATTAGGGACCTAATCATAGCCTTGTAGAGATGTTGATCAACACACTTCCCCTCAAGATCAAGTCAGAGAGTGGTTTCTTGTTATGGGTGTCTTTGCAACCTTACACTCATTCAAATGAAATATGGTAAGTATGTTTTGCACATACTTTGATTGGATTATGAAGATGCCATAGTTAACATGCTTCAGTTGAATTCCTAAAAACAAATTAAGTTCCCCTATGGTATTCATTTCAAATATATTCTTCATCTGTTTCTCAAATTCTTTGCATAACCTTGGATTAGTTGATCCAAAGATAATGTCATCAACATAATCATTCCATGTCCGTTTAATAAAGATTATTCCATCAATACTACCCTCTTGTAGCCATGTTGAACAAGGTTCTGAGATAGTGTGTCATACCACTTACTTGGAGTTTGATACAAACCAACATAACCTTGATGATTTAGGTATGCAAAGCTAGGTGGTTGTTTGACATACAGTTCCTCATCAATCACTCCATATAAAAATTCACACCAGACATCAAGTTGATAGAACTTAAAATCCTTGGATGCAACAAAAGCAAGGAATATCCTAACAACTTTAAGTCTTGCTATCAGAGCAAAAATATTTATGTAGTCAATCCCTTCTTCTTGTGTGTGTCCTTAAAATACTAGTCTGTCATTGTTCTTCATGAAAATTCCTCAATCATCTTTCTTTTTCCTATGAATCCACTTGGTACCTATCATGGTCTTCCCTTGAGGAAAAGAACATAGGTTCCAAACATTTGGCTTTTTAAATTGAAGCAACTCCTTCTACATTGCTTCAACCCAACTTCCATCCTTAAAATTCTAGTTGATATTTTTAGGCTCAATCTAAGATAAGAAACAATAATGAAGACAAACATTTATTATTATGGGTTTGTCCCCTTGTTCTCACCTCTTTCTCAACATCTATAGTTATGTTTATAGTGGGATAGGGCTTGTGGATTCTTAGGTGAGAAATCACATTCACATCTGGTGATTGAGTATAACCCACTAGATTAGTACACTTATCAAGAGAAACTTGATCCAATAAGAGTGTGACATCATTGATGTTGTCTTTCATGGAGTGGATCTTGGATCTCGATCTCCTGTTAATAAGCTACCTATAGATCCTGAAACATCTTCACAAGATTTGTTAAAACAATTGGTAACTAAATCAAGATTAAATAGCTAATCAGGACTAGAACCTTTCATATTAGGAATGTGCTCATTGAAGGTCACATTAGTTGACTCTTTAACTACTCTAGTTCTAAGATTATATATTCTATAAGCTTTAGCTTAGAAAGAGTATCCAATAAAATGTCCATAATCTGATTGCTTAGCAAATTTTACTATCTGATCTTTCGTATTAACGATAGTGCAAAGGGATCCAAATGATTTGAGGAAACTAATAAAAAGTCTCCTTTTGTCCCACATCTCATAAGGAGTCTTACGATGAGCCTTAAATACCAAAACTTTATTTTACACATAGCGGGCACTATTAATTATTTCCTCCCAAAAGGTGATGGCTAGTTTAGAGTTAGATAATACGGTTCTCGCTGCTTTAATAAGTGTCCTATTTCTCCTCTCAGCAATATTGTTTTGTTTGAGGAGTCCTGCGAGCACTATATTGTCTTGTAATACCTTTTTCATCACAAAGTACATCATGGATTGATTCTTAAATTCAGTTACTTGATCACATCTTATAGTTTTGACCTTGTGATCACATTGATTTTCAAATTTCATAATGAAGTTCCTCAAGATTTCAGGAGTCTCATACTTAGTTGTAAGGAAGAAGACCTAAGTGTATCTTGTGAAATTATCTGTGACCACTAAACAATAAGAGGTCTTTTATAAACTCATTACCGTGGTGGGGCCAAAGAGATCCATATGTAATAAGTGTAAGGGTGTAGTGATGGAGTTCTTTTCCTTTACCTTGTGAGACACTTTATGTTGCATTCCTTTCAAATCTGCAACACAATGATCATCACTTGTAAACTCTTTGTTTGGCATTCTAGTTACCAAATCATTCTTAATTAATTTATTCATGTGTTCAATATTTATATGACACATTCTTTTAAGCAAGAGGAAAGACTTATCACTATTGGCTTTAGATAGAAAAGTAAGAAACTTCTCCTGAGGAGGATGTTTCATGCAAGTTCATCTTGTACGTGTTCCCTTTCATGGGGGCTTTGAGAATGATATGCTCTTGAGTATTGACCACACGAGGCTTGAATAAAATGCACTCATGCTCAATAAAGAGCATGTTATGTCTCTAATGATAAAATTGAGATACACTTAGTATATTGCACCCAAGCTCCTTAAAATATGTTTACCTTTTCAATATTGGGCTTACGATTTGTGACCCTTTCTAGTGATGTAACCACTTGAATCTCCTCCAAAAGCAACTGGTCCTCTATCAATTTTGTCAAAGTTTTGAAGTAAAAAGCCATTGCCTATCATGTGCCTGGAACAGTCACTATCAATAATTCATTCATTTCCTTTGGTCTTTAGCTATGACTACATAAAAAAATACGGTTAGTTATATTTGGAAACCAAAGCCTTGCTGGTCTTGGGCTTGTCAAAGTAAACTAAAGATATGTGATAGTAATTTATCATATATGCAAGCTCTGAGGATCATTCGTTGTTATTGATGAAGAACTTTTAATCACATGATCTTCATCTTCCATACCATCTTTGAAAAACTAGACTTGACCTTCAATAGTTCAAAAATTTTAGAGACCGGACCTTCTAAAGATCTTGCATCCATTACAACAGACTTCAGTGCTTCAAAAGAATTCCTTTCTTCGAAGATTACTTTTTTTCGAATGTAAGTTTTCACTTATCTTCTTCTTCACTTTAGAGCTTATAGAAGGAAGAGATTTTCTTTTCGAAGTTATCTTCTTCATCTTCTTCTCAAAGGTTTTCTTAGTCATGTGGATAATGCTTTTGGGATTGTAGGTGCAATCCTTAAAAAATGAGAAGTACTACCACAAATGATGCATTCAGTTGACTTCCTTTTGGGTGTCTTCTTTTGAGAAGAAGGCTAAGCTTGATCACTTTCCACTTCCATCTTCATCTTCACAGATGATGCAGTAGGCCCCTTAGGGTGAGGCTTGCTCTTAGAACTGGATAGGTCATGTTGTGCAGCAGTGATGCATATTTCATAAGCCTTCCTCTCTTGACCAGGATATTTTGAACATAAAATAGGACTCTTGGTACTAGCGTCCTTGGTTGAGTCCTTAATCTTCACCACTTCAAATCCAATAGTGATGAATACTTGTTTTACTTGGAATTGAAGTTGGTTTTGATCTCTTGGGTTTTCTTTGACTTTATTTTGGCTACCCTGATCAAGGTCTTCCTTGTAGACTTTTTCATCCTTGGTTATTTTCTCTCCTCAGGAGAATAGTGACCCTTTTAAGGATGATCCTTTTCACTCCCCTCAGATCCATCCTTCACTGCGACCTCTTCATCCTCATCTTCTTCTTGAATAGGGTCATTGAGAGATGACTCATTTTGACAAGTTTGACACCTTGGTGGTTTTACAAATAACAATATGTATGGAGGAGCTATCTTAAATAAACCCAATCCTTTCCTGTTCTGATAAAAACTCTTTGCATGCATGGATGAATATATGATGTTCTTAAAGGCTTCCTCTTCAAGAACACATTTTTATGCCTTAGCTTTGCTAATCACAAGCTCATCCTAACATTCAGTTAACTTAGTAATAAGATCCTTTATTTGAGTCCTATAATTTGTGTGCTTACGTTTAAGAGTTGAGATGGTTTCTAAATCTTCTATTTTAAATTTATAATCATTTTCAACTCTTTTAAAGTCAGCTTTTATAATATTTAAGGACTCAATATCAAATCTCACTACCAAGTTATAGAACATGTACATACTTACTTTAGAAATGCATTTAGGAGTACAAAGATGTTCTAATATCTTGAATTTTTTGTGGTCATCTATCGATGCTTAGTTGAGAGAAACATCTTCTACCTCGAAGCTCTAGTGAAAGCCTCCATGTTCAATAGCAACAACAACATGTTGTTTTTGTTAGCTAAGCTTCTCATGTCTGGGAGTACCAATATTGTAGTTTGGTCTAGTTTGTGATGGCCATTATTTGTCCTTGGTTCCTTGCAAGGGTGAATAGAAAGTTGCCATAACTTTCATCATCAAACACAAAGGCTTGAGCAACAATTGTCTATTGGAATGGGCTTCTTTGAATGTAGCTCTCCCTTGGTGTCTTATGAAAATTGATGAAAGTACCCTTTGATGATGTTTTGGTTCTCTGCTATCACTTTCAACCACATAAAGGGTTGAACTCTGCTGATTGCTGGAAGACCTGCTTGATGGAATTTGCTTGTTCATCTCCATCTAGTAGCCACTAAGGATACTATACAACTCCTTGAGAGTAAGATTAGTGAGGTTTTCATTTCTCATAAAGGCCACACAATAGCGAGTACATTGTCTTAGAAGAGAGAACATGAACTTCACAATTTCGCTATTCTCAAGTTTTAGTCCAACGTCGATTAGAGTATCCACAATCTCAACATACCTGAAGTATTGTTAAGTCATGGTTTCACCTGATTTGTAAGTGAAGTTCTTAACTTAGACTATCCACAACGCAACGGATTTAGGCCGGCCCTTAGCCTCTTTCCTGCCGTCCTTCGGAATGGCTGCGCTATGCATGCTCATCCGTCCTTCACCCACCCTTTGCCAAGGGCGCTCCATGGATACATTTTGTGGGACCCACACACAAAAATGTGTGTTGCTTTGTTTTCATAATGGTTGTTTGTGGGAAGGATGATGTTGGGGGTGAAAGTTGATTGTGGGAAGAATAGATAAAAGTTAGTAGAAAGTTGATGTGGCATGCTGATTGGGACTATTTGTAGAAAGAACGGCTTTTAGCGTTGGGGATAGTCTTAGTACTGGTTACAACATCAAAGTAACATGTGGGTGAGTTAAGGTCATGCGTGGCACGCCACAGAACAGGGTGGGAGTGAGGCAACCTACACGTTGTTGTTTATCTTTCTCTCACTCTTGATCTTCTACCCCAACCTTCACCTTCAACCTTTTGCTACCACCATCTTCATCGTCCACCGCCTCCTCCAACAGACACAACCGCTTCCAATTAGCAACAACAAATAGGTTGCAGATGTTGCTTTCTTCTGCCAAATGCCTGGAGAAAGTGATGAGAGGGACGTATCGAAGAAGCCTGATTATAACTTGCATGTTCAAGAATCTGGCTAGATCCGCACTAGAAAAGGGTACCATAAGATGAACACGCATCCGGGGTGTCGACGGACTTTTATTTCGCACATTTCTTATATGTTTTTTTGTGATATTAGATTGTAGTTGAGCTCCCGATGAACTGCACAAGACTTCGCCTTTGTTATTGCTCTACTCATTTAATCAATCATTCCAATAAAAAGGTTTACATATCTGAAACTTAATGATGACGCACTTCAACTGTTTGATAAAATGCTTTAAACCTGATTATCTAACTATTTGTTGAAATGAGCCTTTTTATAATGATTTATCGTTTTGATTTTAATTTCTTTACATAGTGATTAGTTTTCTGCTTATATCAATGCAATTCCTATCAATTTTGGCCTGTGTTTCAGCGAGCTCGATACCCATATTCTTTCGGTTTGGTTTTATCATATATCAGGTTAGGTATAATTGTCTGTAATTGAATATTTCAATGGTTTTTAATTACTATGGATTAATAATTACTTGTGTTTCAAATGCGCATGCACGCGCCTGTTTTTACATTCTTGTCTGGAACTAGGTTTATTTCGATTAGAAATTAATGTTATTAATAATCCATTGTTGGTATTTGAATTTTGTGAATTCTTATGAGTTTCGAATCAGATTTTTCCAAAATCCAAAACCAATAAGACATGGGTTAGGCACAGAAGATATAGTTGAAGCTACAGCGCAAATTGTATTGTTCCTGGACATATTACACAATAAAATAGTGATCTTTATACTTCTCTTCATTTAATTCTGCTTTCCTTTTTTAAGTTTTATATTGGCTTATACTAATTCAAATTTATATGCACCTTTTGTTATTTAAGTCTAAGAATTTAGGGTTCATATACACTCTTAAGGGAAGCAGATGGGCACAACTAGTTGTTTAAATGATTAGATGAGATATAGATCACAGCCGATATTCAAAAAGGAACAATTTCAAAAGATAAGGCAGTTTGCAGTGGCTTTATAGTTTTTTTAATTCAAATCCTTTTATGTACAAACACTATTTCTTTCTTTTGATGCTGAGAATACGCAGTTGTTGTAATTGTTCTCTTTCGGCGTTGATGTTGCAAAAGCTTTCCACTCAGGTTAGTGCTCTTTGCTTCAATTGTGGTTCTTCTCCGAGGCTGAAGGTTGTTGTTTTTACGATTATTGTTCCTTTTGGCTTACGTTATTTTGTTGTTTCCATGTTCATAGGTCCCACTTAGGTTTTTACCTCCTTCGTGTTCCACATTTTGTTCTTCCATAGCTCTTCCAAGTTGCCACTTTTAAAGGTTCGTTAGCTTTTTTTTTGTCTAATGTTGCTCTTTTTACTAATTTAGTTACCTTCTTTATCTTAAATTGTCTTTTGTTTTGCATGTGTCTATGTTAAAGATAAGGTTATAAGGATGTTTTTGTTTCAAGTTAAGGGTTCGTAAGCTTTCTTGAACGCTCGAATGAGCTAAACCTGTCTTCTGCAGTGCTTAAGAATTGTTTCTTTATCCAATTTTTGCAAATGATAAAACCTCATAACAATAATGAGATTGTAAGTTGGAGTTTGTCTGCCTTTGCTATTAGGAACACAGGACATAAAATATAAAATTTCATCAACATGAGGCCTAACAACTTACTCGTTTATACACTACTAATTCTCCTTTTATCATTACAGATCACATAAACACCCATGAATGGGGAACTCATATTTTTGTTTGAAAGTCAAATTAATAATAAAAAATTCATCAACGTGAGCTATTAGAGGTTGCTCCTTTTGATGATGTCCATATCAAATTCGATGAATATTGATATTTTAAACTCGAATAAAATGTTATTTTCGTTCTTGACGTTTTGTTGAATTTGTTATTCCAATTCAAAAACTTGTTTTTGTCATTTCAGTCACTGTGGTTTAACAAATGTTGTCATTTTCATCCAATCCACTAACTCCATTAAGTTCTCCATTAAATATGAATGCATTTTAGTCTTTTAACACCCTAATTGTCCAATTAAAATAAAGTTAATTAATAAAATATTCAATTAAAACTAAAAGAAAAATATAAAGTAACTAGTGAGACCGAATACTTCAGTTTAAAAGTTTTGATTAACGTAAACTAGTTTAGAAACCCGTCTAGGCATTTACTACATGTGTTCTATGAAAAAACTAAATAGTAATTATTTAGTACTATTAAATTTTAAAAAATAATTTCTTTGAGATAAAATATGCTTAAAGTTACATATAATTAACCATTAAGTAATTAAATAATAACAATAATTTTTCAAACTTTTGTGTTAAAAAAGTTTTGCTTTTAAAAACCTAGTTAGCGTTAAGCAAAACTTTTAAATTGAAGTGTCTAGTCTCACTAGTTGTTTCATATTTTTCTTTTTTGTTTTAATTGAATATGTTATTGATTGACTTTGTTTTAATTGGATAATTAGGGTGTTAAAAAGACTAAAATACACTCATATTTAACGGAGAACTTAACGGAGTTAGTGTAGTAGATGAAAATGCCAACATTTGATAAAACACAGTGACTGAAATAACAAAAAAAGTTTTTAGATTGAAATAACAAATTCAATAAAATGTGAGGATGAAAATGATATTTTACTCTTTAAACTCTCATCACCTCAAGCTCTATTTTAAAGCAACTGTCATCTTCTGCATGCATATAGTTATAAGAATCAAAGTACACTACCTTACAAAACTATATGTATTTTCACAGAAAATTTAGAACAAATAATTAGGTTAACAAATAGAAAATTCTGTATGAGTAAATTAAGTTAACAAATGGATCAAGCTTAAATAAATTCATACAACTAGAGGAATGCTAATTGCTTTAGGGCTCAATATTTAAAGAGTAATTATATACATACGTATGGCATCACAATAACCTACATTATAAGATCGAATTATGAGTACAAATCAAACGTTTCGAATCAGCGGTCATAAAAGGGCAACTGCATTAAAATTCAAGTGGGCCTTCTAGATATTGTTTTTACTCGATGGTAATTAGACAATGCAAACTCCCAGTTAAGGTATGAAATCTTTACCTTTCTTTTAAAGTTTTATATTTCATGACTTTTGGTCCCTAAATAATCATTTTAATTTTTATAATAGAAGAAAAGAAGATGACTTTAGGTTTGAGATGCGTTTGAGGTACTTTAACTATGGAATGTACATGTGAAACACAAAAAAGTTTAGAGGAAGAGATAGGCATAGTATAATTCCAAATGTAAAGGTTATGAAAATTTGATAAAGTAAGTTGTCACACCCTAGGCCCCAGATGGTTGTAACGTCATAGACCGGTAAACAAAACAAACATGGCAGTGGAAACTAACAATCAAGAGATCACAAAAAGAGACAAAATCACATGACATCACATTTCCACAAAAACTAAGCTATAAAAGGTCATATCCGGTCATTGAAAACATAAGTAATTTAGTACAAACTGTTTCATTGTTTAAAATACATCAAATTTAAATTGTTCCAATTGTTTCAAAACCAAACAAACTAATGCCAAGGGTCACGGTGCTAAGTCATCAAGTCTTCCACACAAGCTAGACTCCCATCAAGGATTACCTGAAACATGCTCAAAAGAAATTGGTGTCAACTAATAAGTTGGTGAATTCAAATGCTTAAATTTTGAAAATAAAAAGATTCATCAGAATCCAACATTTGATTTAAAAATCATAGCATCATTGTCGTGTGGATCACAATCAACCCTGCACTAAGCCCCGACTAACCTCTTTAAAAATTGTGTTACCGGTTAAATCCCATTGGGAGAACTAAGCCTCAAATCAGTGCACCATACATGTTGGATGGTTCATCATAGTATCTTATAAAACTTGTTACATGCCACAAACGATCCTGTAGGACCTTAGTGTGGTACCCTTCTCGTTCATCACCGAAGGCACTGTGTGTAGGGGATTCCCCAACTAGATCTACCCATATAAACAAGCGGTTCACATAAGAATTAATGACTATGATACAAGTATCAGCAGGTAATAACATTTCCACAACATATACCATCAAGAAATAGCACAATAATAGATCAATTTAAATAGAGCAAGCTTTATCCCAAAACAATAGTAAAAAAGAGGACACTTGAACTCACCTTGGAATAGGAATTGGTCGTGAAAGAGAAGTGATTCGGTCCTAGCACCCTAATCAACAAGATTCAAGAAATAAGGTATGTGCTCAAGGGTCATTATAGATGTGTTTAATTGTCTTATAACAATAGATGTTCCAATAGCTTGATTCAACAATCTACTCGTTAAAGAGTTTCCTAGGATGGTTTGTGTTGTTACATCTAAATGGTAGTCCTAATGATGATAATCAGTTTGTTATAATGATACTAAATGAATCAGATATTTTTAGTCAAAAGGGTCGTTTTTGGTGAATTTACAGAATTTACCCTTTAGTCCCTTAAGTTTCAAAGTTTACAGTTTTTACTCCCAAAGTTTGTTTACTCTTAATGTTTCACCAAAATATCATTTAGGGGAATCTAACTTATTGAAATGATTTAAATTTTTATGGTTATTAGATCTCTTACTCTATTTTTAATATTTTGTCTAAAAGTCTTTCGGTTTAGGCTCACAATTTAATAAATAATTCATTAAAAATCATTTTTAATTAAATAAATCTCCGATTCAGACCCTTACTTCCAAATTATTTATTTTGATCCTGGAATTATTTTTAAAAACATTTTAAGTCTCTATATTCTACTATTTTTATGGGCTTTACCCCTTTTCGGGTCGCCAAAATGGTTCATTATTACTACAACCCAGTCCTTACCATATTTCCTACCATCATTACCCAAATTTCAGCCTAAAACTTATTGAAATTCTAGTCTAGTTCTTGGTGAAACCTATATATCACGAATACGGCCATCAACGGGCGTTTTTCACGGTTTACATGTGTAAGAGTCATAAATTGTACCTATGCGTCTCCTAAATCGTTTGTAACTTTCAAGTCAGATTATAATGGATTCCACAAACTGTTTTTAAGTGGGTTTTCTAAATAAGTCATGGTGTACCGAGTCAAGATCTATCGAATACTTAAGAAAATTACCTCGAACGAAGATCAAAAGTCCCTCAAGGATGGGAATACAGCAGGAAACTTGTGTTAGATCAAGAAGGGTTTGGTTTGAGGTAAGGAAATGGTGAATACTTTAAGATTTAGGACGTATGAGCATGAACTTACCTATGCCTTGGATGGTGGAGAGGCGATTCTTCGGTTGTTCTTGCTAGAATTTGTAGAAATGTAGGTGTGTGTATTTGATTTTGGTTGAGAGAATAAGAGGGTAAATCTTTGCATGCATGGAAAGAATGGAAGAGCGTGTAAGTGGGTTTGGTGAATCTAGGTGGTGAGGGATTGGTAGGAAAGGGGGCGGCCGTTGTGAGTTGTAGGAAGGGTCTTTGTTTATTTTATTACTTTGTGTAATTTATTGGGTAGAAATTTTTAGACGATAGTTCAAGTTTATAAGGTATTAAGCTCACCGATATAGAAGGATGTCCTAGTCGAAGGAATTCACCTGGTAGACAAACTGTAATAACCAATGTAGGTACTAAAAAACAAATGCGATTGCGGTTTTGTTCATCTGCATTACTAAATACGGATGACACAAGAAATGCAGAGACCCTAAAAGAAATGCGGATACATCAAAAGAAATATGGGTGAAAACTCATCTTCTGCATTAACAAATGCGGGTGAAAACTTACTCTTCCGCATTAACAAATGCGGGTGAAAACTTACTCTTCCGAATTAACAAATGCGGGTGAGCCTTATAAGTTCCGAGTTTTATATTCTGCGTATTATTTGTCCAAGTATAATTAAGTTTTTTACCCGAGCGCATAAGCTAGATTGCATTATAAAATTTGGAAGAAACTTAATAAAATTATGAATGTAATCATGTTTTAAACTAAGACCGGACAAGTAGATTAAAATATGTAATAGTAATAACAACAATAGTTTAGAGAAGAAAATAATACCAATACGTAAGTAAAATATCTAGGCACATGAATTAGACACGCGCCCATACTAGGACATGTACATGAATCCATAGTTTGTGTTGGTTTCGAGGGGGTTGTTACATAAGTTTAATGAAGTCCATCCTCTTGGATGCAATCTCATTAGGCATTTGGTTACATAATAACAATATATAGAATTTGAGATTCAAGAAAATATAGTATGAGTTACTTGTTAAAGTATTAAACTGCACGTTTAGTTCATAAACACTTTGATTTATGCATCCATTTTGCTATTTTTGGTTGATTTTGATTCTAATTTTGATGTTCTTGAAGGGGTTTTGAGCCTTTGATCAACAAGGTAATGGTTGAGCTCGATGGTGTTCAAAAAGTTTATCTCAAAATCACAAGATACAAGCTGCCAATTGCAATGTTACATATTGTAAGACCCCGTTTCCAGGAAACCTCACGGTTGGTTAATCATAACATAAAATCACTTTAATAACAAAACATTGCAACGGAAATTATAGTAAACTTTCATTTAAAACTTGTAAGTCACATTATAATCATACCTTTGCCTCCCAAATGGAATAAAAAGATTGTACTTTGTTTTAAATTAAAATAAACGATTTCATTAAAAAGGATGCCATTGATCACCCTCCAAGTAGCTTCTAACCTTGTGTCAACCTTAGCATCATCGTTCACCTACCAACTATTTTGCATAAAAGTTATCTTTGTTGAGTGAGTTCTAGTTTTAATTAATATAGGAAAATATAAACTTTATCATTCTTATAATTGTGACATCTAGTAATTTTCCATTACCAAACTCTGTTAGTTCCGTTAGGTCTTGCATACATGTGTCATGAGCACACATAAGTTGTCGTTGAACGTTGGTGAATTAATAAAACTAATCTATGATAAACAATAATAATCTAATTAAAACTAATCTATGTAGTTGAAATTATTTAAAAAGTGTTAAAAAGGTTAGTTTTATAAAATAAACTAAAGGGGTTATTTTTTAATTACTTTTAAACAAATAGTAACAAAATTAACCTAACCCTAGCCCCCCAAACCCTATTTTCGGCGGCAACCTTCACCCAAACCCCCACCCTTGTGATTTTGATCAAGATTACACACATACAATTCAATTTTGGTTGGTTCCAAGAGTTACAGGGTGTTTTACAAGTCCATTTGTTGATTTCTACACATCTAAAGGTTAGTTTTGTTTGGTTTTTCACAGTTTTGGTCTTGATGAACCCTAGATTCGAAATTGGTGTTGAAAACATGAAATTGATGATTGCTAGATGTTGATATGATGTTAGTTAAGTTGTATGAATGCTAGATTATGTTGATTATGCAAGAAATCTATGGATTGATTATGTAGTTTATACATTGCCATATGAGGAAACTTTTTGTTTTTGAAATTTATGATCTGATAATGTTATGATGTTTGATACAATGCTTGGATTTTAGTTTAATTGAATGGTGCAAGAAAATCCATGAGTTTGAGGTGTTGATCATGACTTACTAAAAGTAGAAACTTTTGTGAATGATGTTTGGAATTTTAGATGATTTGTTTATGATTAGTATGTTAGAATGAATATTATGAACTTGATTAGGTATAAAATTTATGAAATTATGATTAAATTGGATGGAAGATCACTTTTGGGTGTTACTTTCCCAAAAAATAAACTTTATTTTTGTAGGACATTAGATGTGATGAATTGGGCATGCTTGTGATGTTAGGATCATGTTAGAATGATTGTTGATGATGCTTGATGTGATAGAGTGTGTTAATTGAGTTGTATTGATGTTTGGTTAATCATGTAAGGAGTATAGGTTGTGGTGATCATACATGATGATGAATTATGGTTAGTAATTAGGAGATCATGTTTGGGATTGGATTGATTGTCACTATGAATATTGGTTGGAATAAATTAAGTGAATGAATGTAATTATGATTGTCATACACGTGTGCGAATCTGAGGCCCCTACTTAGTAGGATTGACAGGGTTTAGGATGTGCAGTCGTGGGTGGTTTCACATGGCATGTAGTGCATTATTAGACTTCACGTATGAATTATTTGTTGTGATGTATTTATATTTGTGTTGAGCATGTTCGTTGTTTGAATTTGCATGAGTGTATGATGATCTAATGTGGTATGATGTCCTAGGTAGAACTTGGGTTGATAATGTGATACACATGGATAACTTGTATGATATTCATGTATGATAGGTAGATATGCATGGTTAAACAATATTTCAATTAATATGTCACCAACAGGTCAAATGGGTCAACTAGGTTAACTTAGAGTTGTTAATTTTTGTGTACACGTACTTATGTGTTCTAGGTAACATTTGAAGGGTTGTCTTTATTCATTATCTTTGCACACCAGGTGAGTTCATGCCCCTCTATTTTATAAACTCTTTTTTGGGGGAGGTAGCATACTTGTACTCAAACGCTATTTTATTATTATAAGTTGTATATGTTTTAACATAGTGCTTATTACCTTGAAAGTCCTCACACTTTCGAATCGTTAATAATGATAACTAGCGGGAAATCTTGGGTAGTACTATTTGGTCTGACGAGCCTCACCTGTGCGACTCGAGGTCAAACGGGTGCAATTTTGTCCTAAACACAAACATCGTCTCGATCAGGTAAGTCGTGACAGGAGCCAACAAACGAAACATAGTCAGCTTCGATCGCGAAATCACTATTATTATTACTTGTGAATATAGACTAGCTATCTATTTTAATACACTTCTTATGTTATGCAAATGTTATTATTTACATAAACCCAAAATTCTCAACTCACCAACAATTGTGTTGACATTTTTAGTATGCTATTTTTTGGTCGTGAACTCTGCTTGCTATTAGGAGCACCACACAGGTCCATCATGCATCCTAAGACTCTATTTAAAAGATATTATTGTTGGTTATTATTTATGGATTTGAAATTGTTGGGTTGGCACGTGTTTTGCCAAATTATGCATTTTTATATTTTGGGTTTGTTTTAATTACTAGACGCCTCCTCATGGTTTTCAAGTTGAAATGTGGCATATAGTGTCGTTCTGAGTAACCAGGGATTGTGATCCTAGTTTGCTCACACGCCTCGCGGTAAAACTCTGCATTTGGATTTTAAGGGTGTGACAATAATGACCATAGATACATCATAATACATAATATTTCTAGCCTCTTAATAAGCATTCTCATTATCTTTCATTCTTTCATTATCATTTACTTCATCATAAACGAGATTGCATGTAGCAATAGCCCTCTGTTGATCGACAAAGAATGTCGATCCCTGTTGATACACATAAAAATGGTAGCTAACCCCGACAGTTAATCCACACTACAAGGCACATAGCTTGCTCATGAATACGGATCCATCATCATACATCGGACCCATATAAGTGAAGTCCATCATAAAGCTTACAAGACTTTTATTATCATAGGGGTCTTGGTAACATTTGTTAAGTTCCATTTTTCATTAATATTATCTTCCACTTTAATATACAATATTTAGCTGATTTAGTACACAACATACCAGGTACAATTTATCGTAAAAACATATCTGACTCTCCGTGGGCAACGGGGGTTCGGGGGCGGCAACCCTTGACAGGGGTTCCTAGGGCAGCAACCCCTACTGGGGTCCAATGGGCAACTCCCTGGCTGGGGTTGGGTCACTATCAGTTAACACTAGGGGATCTAGAACTCACCAGGTCACTATGATTAGCTCACGGTCTAAGTTTTTATAAGCTAGGATCATAGTACATCGTCTACATAAGTTAACACTCGAATGAGTTATTTTCAACCTAGATTCGATAGTAGATTCGCTGCTAGTTTTGTTGCCAATTTTGTTGTCGGTCAGTTTCGCTGCTAATTTCGTTGCCAGCTTCGCATGGCAATTTCGCCCAACTTTCGTTAGAATTCCATGGTTGCAAAATTAACGACGAGACTATAGTTTCGTAGAAAACCCACAGTTTTGCAGCTTGAACACACAAATTCGCTAGACGTGCAGACAATTTCGTAGAACGTATTAAAATTATGAACTAGACCGTTTTCAACCTAAAATCACAAACTTTTGCATCCATTTTTTTTAGTTTTTCATCCATAAAGCCATATCTAAACTTTGTACCATATGTACAAATGTGACATTTATGCGGTTCTTTGCAACTTTTCAAAACACAAAACCCTAGAATTCGGGTTTGATCTACAGAAGGATTTAAAAAGTTGATTCTTACCTTGACTTTTGCTCGTTTCTTGTGGTTTAATGCTCTAACACCCAGACCTTCAATCTCTTCCCTAATGAAGCTCTAACTCTTGAGTTTTCTTCACTTTCTCTCTCTACTCTCTCTCTCTCTCTCTAGGATTTGGTGACTAGGGTTACAAATAAAGGAGATGATGGCTGATAAGGTGGTTAAGGTGACTGATTATGGGTCTTAATTATCTTTACCCGTAAGGATAATTTGACCCATGACCCATTTCTTTTATTAAATAACCTTTATTTAAGCCTATTATCATTGATGACTCGTTTTGACTTTTCTGGGTGTTACACGTATTCATATCTTGTGAACGCAACACACATAATGTAGCACTAGAATGATAGACGGGTTGAAATCCATCCCTGCGCAACGTTCGAGGGGAATATCTAGTTAAACTTGATTATTAATGGACCACATTAGCGAATTGTATGCCATCCATACATAACGAGCTTATCATTCATGCATGCATTGATACATACATATGTATGCGTAATAGGTCATAAATTGTGTGTATAAATTAATTCCTACTTAAGTTAAATGTGATTAGAGAACATTTTGATAATTATTAAAAGGGAAATACAATGAAAATGTAAAAAACAAGTAAGATTAAGAAGAAAGGTTTGTTTGGTTTTGTTTTAATAAGAGATTTCTAAAAATGTATGTTAAAGTTTTTTTTTACAACTTTCTTTAATAAGGGATTAAAGTATTTTTGTACTAAGCATCGCATACTGCCGCATGAGTGTTATAAACTTAGTACTTGTTTTGTTTTCCTCTTTTGAGGATTTTAGGTCTATCCCTTTATGTTTGAAAAAGTACTTTCCTAGCTTTCAGATTACTCGTAAGTAGTACAAAATTGATGTGAAAACCTAAAACCAAGATTAGGTAAATTTCATATTATCTATAAATTGATAATACATATTAGTACTATTAGAGGTAACCAAGGTAATCTCATTTGATTACATGAATTGTAGTATGTTTAAATGATCATGCACATATGATACATGAGTATGCATGCATGCATGCATAAAAATTTATGTGTGCATGTATTTCTTTTATGTGAATTTCATGGTTATCAAATTATATGCATTTAGTTACAAAATCATATGGTTAAACGCCAAGTTTCTTGAATGATGAATGTCTTATAGTTACATGAAATAAATTAATATAAAAACTATGACATCCGGTAATTTTCCATTACCAAACTCTGTTAGTTTTCTTTGGTCTTGAATATACGTGTTGTGAGCACACATTAGTTGTCGTTGAACGTTTGTGACTTAATAACAATTATCTATGATAAACAAATAATAATTTAACTAATAATTTTAATTATTAGTTTGTGGTTATGTGATTCATGAATTTATGGTTTTAAAATATAATTTGTGGATTTTGCTTGATAACGTGTAACATCTATTTGGTTCATGTGTTTTGATATTAGTTGAAATATATATTATTATTGTTGAATAATAATATATGAGTTTTCTAGTTAAATCTTATTTAAAAAGTGTTATAAACAATTAATTTTACAAAAGGTGATCAACTATGGGTTAATTTGTAAAAACTACAATACTTATATTTTAATCAACGAAACACACATGCAAATCGATTTTGATCTAGTTCAAGCATTGCAAGGTGCTAGCAAGTTTCATTATTGATTTCTACATGTTTAAAAGTTAGTTTTGATTAGTTATTCATGGTTTTTGATTCTTTATAAACCCTAGTTTGAAATTAGTGATGAAAAAGTGAAATTGATGATTATTAGATGTTACTATGATGTTAGTTAGGTTGTATGAATGTTAGATTATTTTATTATGCAAGAAAAATGTATGATTTGATCATAAATTTCACACATTGCCTTAAGAGGAAACTTTTTGTTCTTGGAATTTATAATTTGATGATTGTATGATGTTAGATACATTGCTTGGATGTTAGTTTACATGGTTTATGCAAGAAAATTCATGAAATCGATGTGTTAATCATAACTTAATATAAATGGAAACTTTTATGCATGATGATTGGGAATTTTGATGAGTTAGTGATGATTATCATGTTAGAATGTATGTTATGAACTTGATAACATATAAAGTTGATGAATTTATGAATGAATTGAATGTTAGATTGCTTTTGGTATTACTTTCCTAAAAGGGAAACTTTTATTTGAAGATCATTGGATATGATGATTTGGGCATATTTATGATGTAGGATCATGTTAGAATGATTATTGATAATGTCAAATATGATAGAATATGTTAATTAGGTTGTATGGATGCTTGATTGCTCATGTAAGGAATTTAGGTTCTTGGTGATTATACATGATAATGAATTATGGTTAGTGATTAGGGAATCATGTTTGGGATTGGAATTGATCATTATTGTGTATGTTGGTTGGAATGAACCTTGTTGATAAATGTGATTATAATTGTCATACAGGCGTGCGAATCTGAGGCCCCTACTTAATAGGATAGGCAGGGTTTAGGATGTGAAGTCACGAGTGACTTCACATGGCATGTATGCATGATTAGACTTCATGTATGATTTATTAGTTGTGATGTATTTATAATTGATTTGAGCATGTTGATTGTTTGAGATTCGTATAAATTGTATGATAATCTAGTGTTGTATGATGACCTTGGTAGAACTCGGGTTGATGATGTGATACACGTGAATAACTTGTATGATACTCATGTATGATAAGTTTTTATGCTTGATTAAATGATATTTCAACTAATATGTCACTAACGGGTCAAACGAGTCAACTAGGTTAAATGTGTCTTGTTTTTCTATACCTTGGGTCAATGTGTTTATTGATCACCTAGGGTTGTTCTGCGATTTGTGTACATGTACTTATGTACTTGCGTGTTCTAGGTAACCTTTGAAGGGTTGTCTTTCCGTCCACTGTTAGCTTTTGTTAATGTTTGTTTGCACATTAGGTGAGTTCATGCCCCACTTTTTATACACTCTCTTTTGAGGGGGATAGATTACTTACTACAAACACTTTATTATTATAAGTTGTGTATAGTTTAACATAGTGCATTATACCTTGAAAGTCTTCACACTTTCAGATCATTAATAATGGTAACTAGTAGGAAATATTGGGTAGTAATACTATTTTTGACAAGCCCCACATGTGCGACTCGAGGTCAAACAGGTGCAATATTATCTTAAATACAAACATCATCACAACCTGGTAAGTCATGATGGGAGGCAATAAATGCAACACAGTTAGATTGATCGCAAAATCACCATGGTATTACTTGTGAATATAGACTAGCTATCAATTTCAATGCACTTCTTATGTTATAAAAATATTATTGTTTATGTTAAATCTATTTCACCCTGAAAGGACATGCCAATTCAATGGGTGATTTGATGATTGCTTTGCTGGAATCCCATAAGTCCAAGAAGAAATGCGGATGAAGATCCTGCTCAAGAAAAACCAAGTATTGTCTTCCGCCTTTGTCAATGCGGAAGACATAAAACAAATACGGACAAGTATTTGTTCTTCCGCATTGACAAATGCGGAAGACCAAGTATTAATGCATACAAGACTTTGCTCATCCGCATTTGACAAATGCGGATGACCGAACAAATGCGCAGAAGTATTTGTTCATCCGCATTAACCAATGCGGATGACCAACATACTAATGCGGATGATCAAGTGAAGAAATGCTGATCAAGTTAACTCATCCGTATTTGCTAATGCGGATGAACAAGCAAAGATGCGAATAAAGACTTAGACTAGTTCTGATGTAATAGGTTAGGGGTAGTTTAGTCATTTTGTAAAAGGCATCTTGTCTGCCTATAAATAGAATAGATAACCTC
>BJCM01096406.1:0-18647 GCA_018326385.1 Flaveria bidentis
ACGGGAAGACCAGATGAAACTTAAATATCCACATCTATTTGAGGATGACACTCTTGGACCTAACTCCAGCTGAATTTCGGGACGAAATTCTCTCAACTGGGGGATACTGTGACATCCGTCACCTCAAGGTCCGTCAATTAACGTGGTTTTTGTTAACTTTTCCTTGAACGTTCATTCCTCATCCTTATAAATTATTCGTGTGGATATTATACTTGCTTTATCATCTTTATGCTTGTGCCATAAACGTATGCTATCTTTAAAACTTTTACAATTTTCATCATCGTTATCCTTAAATATGCCATTTTTCATACAATATTATTGTCACTAATAAAACCATTTTTAAGATACCAATAACATTAATTACATCTTTATTATTAATATAATTAGCCTAATTAAGTCGTTCAACCGAAGCAAATTTGGGAATTCGGGGATTTAAGTGCAGGGACTAAATGTGTCATTTTCCAAACTTGGGTTGGGTATATAAACCCCATTTTCCAGCCCTAGATTCATTCTTCATCTTCATCATCCTCTTCTTCACTTTTCATCTCCTTCCTTGTACCAAAACCGCCCCGTTTCCTCACGTTTTCATCGTCTAGACTTCGACTACAACCGAGTCTACTCCATTCTTGCAGGTAGACAACCTTGGTTGTTCTATTTCTTGCTCGTTTTCTGCTGTCCATTTAGGGTTTCGGGTGTTCAGGTCCAACCCGAACACATGAGGTCGTGAGGGTGTGTGTGATGTCTTTCTGCGTGTTTTTCTTGTTTGAGTGTATTTGTAGTGTGTTTCTGGAAGTCCTTATGGTGTAAAACTCATGCACGGAGCAGCCGAAGGCTGCTTTGCACTTCTGCAGTCGCGAATCTTCCATTCTAGCGACAGGGTCTATCATGCGACTGAGCCGTGCGACTGGGTGAGTCGTGCGACTGTGTCTTTCGGGCAACTGAGTTGTACGACTGGGTATGTCATGCGACTGAGTCGTGCGATCGAATGATGCGTGCGATTGAGTCAATGCGGATGAGTGTATGCATGCGATTGAGTCTGCGACTGAATGAATGTGTGCGATTATGCGTGTATCGCACTACTGAAGGCCAATCGTACGAATGGAGGTTCAGTCGTATGAATGAAGCTGATTCGTACGAATGAGGGTTGATTCGTGAGGATGGAGTGTTGAGTCGGGCGTCTGGTCATGTCGTGCAACTGAAGTTGCTGTGTGTGAATTACTCCTTGTATGTCGTGTGACGTTAAGGTGACATCGACACGGTTGCCATTGCTAAATTACAAAGATTGAAGTCAACGCTATCAAACTTACTAATGGTATTCCAAATCAAATCAATCTAACATTTTACAATTATCAACAACTGATTTGTGACTACTAATATTTAACAAATACTTCTCTTATAACAATGGAACTTTTACACAAATATCACTGGCAATGGCGACGGTTTCTAGTACTTGGATCTACATAAGATCTAATACGTGTGTCCGCTTGTGTGTGTTACACGCGACCGAACCGATACAAAGCGAACCGACCGAACGTTACTATTTACTTTATACGTTTCATTAATGCTTAACAATAACTGTCAATAGGTGTTTGACCGTTCATTACATACAACACTTGGGAAACTTTGATCATTCATACTTACCACTTAACAAGTGAGTTTCGTGGCCCCTTTTATGCTTATACAACTTTTCAATCATTTACAAACTCGGGGGGAAAGTATGCTCACCCATTTTCTATGTTGTACAACTTACATACAATTTACATACTTGGAATTAACGTGTTACTGTTTTGTGAGTACTTATCTGATACATGCTTGAGTTCGTTATGTGGTACTTTCTTTGCAACCATTTAATTCCAGTGTGGGAACCGACAGATAGGTATTAGTAGTACTACTGGGTTGACACCCCCACCCTCGTTTGTTGGTATACTAGTTAGTACCAACAGTAGCCAGGAATGGGCCTTGGGTGAATATATTCCGACAAGATTCTGTGTGTACGTCGTTAGGTTTGGTTGCAAAGCTCATGTCATGTGAGTTTGCTTACTTATAACTGTATTCACGGTATTCCACAACAATTACTATACATCATTAATTACTTATTTACTATTTAAACATGCGAGCTCACCAACAATTTTGTTGACTATTTGAGCATATCTTTTCAGGTGACGATGCTAATTGAAGATCTAGGTGTGCTGCCTTAGTGGAGACCCTAGGATGTATTTTTGAGACTAAACATACTTGACAAACATACATTTTGGAATCATTGTTGTAGTCTGCTTTAAACAACATTATTCTTTTGATACTTGTTCCCGGGTTGTGGGAAATACGTTACAATGTTATCATCTTTGTTTATGTGAATCATATAACATGTTTATGCTTATGGCTATGTTGTCGTGAATATTGTCTAAACACGACACAAGTCTCCTTTGTGTCGGGTGTCGTCATGACATGCTTGTCATCATTTATTATATTGCATCTCTATTACTTACCATGTGTTATGACGATCCCGTCTCGTTACATCCCCGTATTTCCGCTTTTAGCGGGGGTGACACGAGACATGCTCAGTTAAAACTTTCATCATTTAGAAGTCACAACCTAACATGTAATATTACTATTGTTTTAAACTTAGAATCACCTTAGTTAGCATAACTTTACCTTTTGCTTTCAACATTCATGCATTCAAATATCTCATAATGGACATTCCTTTCAGTTTGTTTTGTGGACTATTAATTATATACTTGTATATCTCGAACACTCAAAACCTAGAATGCACATTCTCATCGTAAGCTCGTATATTAATCATATCGCTATCAACTAACACAATATAATATATAAATCAAAAGGTCTTTCATAGGGTGTAATGTTAGGCTAAGGTTTAAGGTGAGACAAAAAGGGATATTAGAGTGACTAATGGTGAATGTAATCCAATTTAAATATTTTAAATGTCATTTTTTATCGATATATATCCTATAATTGCAATCATATCACTAAATACGTTAATAATTTCTTAACCCTGTGTGAGTTAAGGTTCCAAGGCACCCAACTCTAAGATTTTTATCATTCAAGATTAACAACCCAACAAGTAACTATCATGCATGTTTGAAAACTTAGGATCACCTAGCCAAGCATAACTTACCTTCGACTTCTAACTCACATGCATTCACATCTCTCACAATAACCACTCCTCTCGGATTGTAGTCTAGGCTAGTGATTATATACTAGTATATCTTGACCACTCAAAACCAATAATGCATATTATTATCATAAGCTCGTATAACAATCAAATCTCCATCAACTAATTCATTAGAATACACAAATCAAGAGGTCTTCACGGGTTGTATCGGTAGGTTAGGGTTAAGGGTGCGTAAAAGAATTTAAAGTGGCTGATGGTGGATGAAATCCAATCTAGACATCTGAAATCTAGAAACTGCTCATACTATTATCAAATTGGATCATATTGACCCAAACACACTACTAGAATTCACATTACTTTTGTTGCTTCGTACTTTGATTATTTTAACCACATATATCTCCATTTATTATTTCTCTCTGATTTTTTTATTTTTATCATATATATATATATATATATATCAACCATTTTTATTGCTGATTACTATCTAACACACTTCAATTAAGAAAACAATAATATAAAACTTAGACATATCATAAATTGACTTTCATCACGCGACTTAATTGAAAATGCTAAAAGTTTAATGTTTTAATTAGGTGGCTCTTTGAAATAACAAGTTGGGGATCAAAGGGGTGTTTAAAAGGAATATGTTAATGTAGGGAAATCAAATTCAAAGGTCTAAACAAAATGGTATCTTAATGCCTCTATCACGTTTGTGCAAAGTAATAGTTAATAATCTTAACATATATTAATTACACAAGTTCTAAATAGATGCATATTATGTAAACACTCAATAAGACAAGAAAAGAACAACTAATTATACCATGGAAAATGCTTAATTAGGCTCAAGTTCTCGTGAAAACAAAGGAATGGGTTAATGATATGAAACATGCACGTTCTCCGGTGTATAGCTTGCTACACCTAACTAGGAAATCCTTCTTAATTTTATAGAAAACTACCTTTTGAGCATAGTTTCTTGTGACTTATACCTAACCATGCCAAGACATCTCTACATGTGCACAAGCAAATGATACTTAATGATTTACATTGAGAAATTGGGTGCACAATTAAGTTTGTTTCGAAGCTTTTTTTTCTTCAAAAGATTTTCAACTTCTTTGAATTTTATAAATTTCTTAATCACCTCATCCCCACACTTGGATTAGATTGTCCCTAATGTAGAATGAGTTTATTAAAACCTTAGTTCCCCCAAATGCAATGCCAAATTCCTAATCATTGTGTTATGCATATTAAGACTCGACATTAGCTAAAATCTAAATTAAACATATTCCCAAAACCAACAAGTTTGTTACACCACCAAGTATATAAATAAATAAATAATAAAATCACCACACAAACCAAACAATTAAGATGAGGAAAAAATACATACACTTGATGAGTAGGACATCATTTTGAACCTCTCGATAAGCCCGAGTGGACAAGTGAAGTCTCGTGAGGGTTTATAATGAATATACCTATAAAGTTCTTCGAGTTGCCTCTCGTAAAGTGCTAAGTTTTAAGTATTTATTCGGACCATACCCGATATAGTTATGGTGGTTTAAGTGAACATTTTCCTACCAATTCCCAACAAGTGCTCAGTAGTTGACAAGAATTTTCAAAAATAATTCCGCAAATTAGTTGATGCGGAGCCACTTCTTTAAAACTTGTCGAATGTATATTGGTTTTACCTTCTTCATATTTGTCTTCAAATCTTCTTTTCTAACTTTGATGGTTGAAATAATAAGCACAGAAGAAGGGTCGGGATAAACTGGATCTACATTAGGCTTTAGCTCTTCTAGAGGTGTTACATTTTCATTTAACTTGAAACATCCCAAGCCGTCCTCTAAACAACCCATAACAACCTCCATCATATCAACATAAACCATAGTACCACAATCCAACTCCCATTGCTCTTGTCTAAGTTGAGCTACATCTTCAGTGAGTTGGCCAACCTGCTTAACTAACGCCTCGAATGATTTGTCTCCTAGCTTCTCCTTTTTTATTTCCACCACATGTTCATGATTACATCAAGCTTAGAATTCATTGAATCTTGAGGGTCCTTGTATGCCAGCTAAGGGTATTAATGGTAGTAGTTGTCGTACTTCTCTAAATAACTTGAGAAATGTGGCATCTAAAGTTCGTAGTTGGTAAAATTTTGCTATCATAATGGTAATCCATGTCTGCGTGATAATATTCATGATAATTTGATGATAGAAGTGATTTGGAGTACGAATAATGTGTGGGTGAAACTTCATCTTCATGGTATGCTTTCATATATCCTTTTTGTCGTCTATATTCAGAACATCCTCCTTCTATGTTTTCATATGAGCTCTCGAATAGTGGATAATCTTGAACTCACTGATAATGGCTCCCACAACAAATACATGGATCATAATCATAATCCTAATCCCAATTCATGATTCTACTAAACCTACAAAGAAATTATCCTACACAAATAACTACAAGACTCACAAGTAAAGTAACCAAAGAAAAACAAATAATAATTTTTTTATTATTTTTTACCTTATTTATTTATTTTTAATTTTTAAGCTGAATTAAATACTAAAACAAAAGAAAATCAAATAACACTAAATGCACTATCTCCTCGGTAACGACACCATTTTGATGACCTGTCGTTGGGGTTATGCAAAAACTTAATTAACCTAGGTAGCTAAGGTAAATCAGTTATCATATCCATAGGGAGCATGTGATTAGTGTTACAAGATTCATTTGATTATTAAACTAACTTACTAATTTAGAAACTGAACTATTCTCTCTTGACTATAAATAGATATGGAGAAGATTAACTAAAAACAATCACTTTAATAAACAAAATGAAAACTTGAACTTGGTTTGGAACTATTAAGATGTAAAGGATCATAATCAGGTTTTAAAAATGTAATTAAATACACGACTTATGTTTAACCTATTCTTGAAGTCATATTGACATAACTTGTTTATCACATATGTTGAAAGGCAATTACCAATTTGATAGCTGATTATGTAAATTAACTAGTAAACTAACTAATTCCATAATCTAGAAACTTTATTTGTAATCACTATTTAATGTTAATAACCTAATTACTACTCAATGGTTAACAATGTAAAATCGATAACTTGATAAGCAATAATCAAATCCACTAACAAGAATCTTTAATCTTACATGATTCAAAATACATAAACAAATAAAAGTTGTTGAACAATCAAAGTTTATGTCATGACTATGTAAAAACACAAGTATGCATAATCAAATCACAAACCATCCACCCGGAGATGATCGTGGGTGGTTTTGTCTTGCATCTTCATCATAATCTCTTCAATATTTACTTTGAGCATATGAATTATTAATCATTTGATGATTAGAAAGAGTTTTAATGGCACAAAATAGTTCAAAAGATTTGTTTTTTGGGGTTGGAGGTAAGTTTCCCTTCGAAATCTTAATGTTAGAGATTAAATAGGTTTTAAATTTTGAAACAATCGTCAAAATATCGCGTTAGACCGTAACTTAGGGCCTATAGGCCGTAGGTTATGGCCAACCCCCTCCCAGATAGTCTTGACATCTTTCTTGCGGCCTTCCTAAACTACTGTGCAGTGAGGGCGTAAGTTACGGTCTATAGGCCGTAAGCTATTATCTCAACTTTTCTTTTTCGATAATCTTTATTTAAGCTTCGTTTAATCTGTACTTTTACTAATTTTTGTATTCTAATCAAATAGTGTCCATTAAGCTTCATTTGACCTACATTTCAGACACATAACAAATTAATACCATTCGATAGATAACGTATATTAAAAACATGATATTAACTATGATACATACTTGCATATTAACCAATTATCAGGTACTAGGTCTCTACGGCTACTACCTTCGCTTGATTTGCTGCAACTCGCCATCCTCGTCCCTCACAAACGTAACCTCCAAGAACTCACAACTATCCTAAAGAAACTTAAGGGCTTTTCATGCAATTGTCGGACACAAAATCTTTTGGAATGTAGTCGGAATCCTTTGGTTCCGTAACTGTTGTGGTCATTCATGGTCGTGATGCTGGTAGTTTTCCCCTTATCTCTTTTTCTATCTGATACCCTTTTAGGGCTTTTATATATACTCTTGTTGTGGTTTACTTCCACCGTTGTTCCCTGTATAACTAGTTGGTGCCCTCGGATGCCGTCGATGGTCCATGTGGACCGCCTTCGGTGGTCTCCGAGTGTAGCCAGTTACCTCTTGGCCCGCCTTTCGTTTTAGTACAGTCGCCAAGGTGGAGACCACTCTAGGTTGGTCTCTTTTGGGTCGATGATGATAAATGATTCATCTGAGACCGTTCTGTTTTGGAACCGAGGTCAGTGACGGGGATGAATGTTGACTTTATACCATCACTTATGTTTGGGTGTTGTGTACCGAGGCTGGTATGGGTTTACTGGTACCTTTGTACGAATGCTTAGGGGTGGGTGTCGATTATGGCTAGTAGCCGTAACCAAACACTCTTTTTGAACCCGAACCTAGAGTTTCAAATTGTTTTGAATCGGTAATCATGCGCACAACACGCGTAAATGAAAAAACCTAGTTATTATTTATTAAATCGTTAGCTTGTTGATTAATTATGTATATAATATATAATAATTACTAATTTTGTCATGTATATGTGTTGTAGCATATGTATTAGTAAGTTGTATCTATTTCTTGTAAATTCTTTTAATCTTTAACTCTTTTATTTAAACTTAATACTTTTAAATATTTTACAATTTAGCCCTAACGGTAGCTAAGGAGGCAGTCTTGGTCGACCATCCTAAGTGTGACACTTCATTCCCGGCTTTTCTTTCGACCACATAAGATTGGGGTTACAGTTTCATAGGCGCCGATCACTCTGGTCTGAAGACCTTCGGGGCTAGAAAACCTTTACCACAAGCGGCTTGCCATAAAGGCTAGGGTTGTCTGCTTTGTCTATCGACTTGTCTTGATCCGCTTTCCTTCTTCCCTTTGTTAGCAGTTATGGTAGTAGTCCTTTAATCTTACATGACTACTTTCGAAGCACGCTAGCCAAACAAGGACGGTGGGGAAGGTGAATGGGAACCGACCAAAAACCCGAACCGCTTGACCCCTTCATACTCGATTCATTAGGGTTGGGGATGGATGGAACCAATCAGAAGTGCAAATCGCGCAAGCAAAACCGGGAAACGGACTGCAACGCAACGACTAGGACTCGTGTCGAAGGACTAGCGTGAGCTACCACTCATGCAGCAACAAGGACCCGCAACTCTCGAAGGGGCCACCAACCACCCGAATCACTGTAGCAAACCATCCCTTTACTTTACTCAATGGATAGCGCTTATTCTCTTTCAATCAAGAAAATGAGAAATGGGGGAGAAAGAAAGAGGTCTTTGTTGAAGAGGCTTTGCACCCGGAATAGGACTAATGTAGATCCAGAAGAATGGGTTTGGGCTTTCGAAAAGGTGAATACGCAAAGGGTAAGGTAAAGAGAAAGTCTTTTGAACAACCAACTTGACATAAGGATTCTAGCTCGCCCACTTAGAGCAGATGGAGATTCTCGGACGAGGAAAAGCAGCACTCGACATCTATTAAACAAGGCCAAGAACAAAGCCATACCATGCCCTCGGGGGAAACTAGTGACTATTGCCATGAATGCAGCCCTCGAGAACGTGTACAAGAAGGTCTTTGCCGATTACTATCAACATGGTGCACCTCAGAGGGGCGTGAAAAGGCCGTGGAGACTTTGTATTATTTTAACTTTCATCTTTGGTCTCTATACTTTATATATTTTGCATTTTTTTTCATTTTTCGTTTCAATCAAAAAGTTTAGGAGTTAACACGCCGCAACGTATGTCTGTAGTTCAAAGTTTTATGCTTATTTCTCCTCGTTTAACTACCTCGTCATAACACGCCGGTATTAGATCAAATTACTTATTATACTATATGTTTTGGGTCCGTCTGTATTAATAGTCACTGTGGTGATGAACCATTGATGTTATTTGATAAATTTTACGTCTCCCGTTTCAACAAGATGCTTATCTTAATAATAGTATACGTGTATATATGAGAAACTTCCACACATTGATGTAGCATGACTTTTATGAAATCCTTGCGT
Organism: Flaveria bidentis; assembly: GCA_018326385.1. Classification (NCBI taxonomy): domain Eukaryota; kingdom Viridiplantae; phylum Streptophyta; class Magnoliopsida; order Asterales; family Asteraceae; genus Flaveria; species Flaveria bidentis. The sequence goes on from BJCM01096406.1 coordinate 9,223, forward strand.
CAAAGGGACAGGTGTCATTTGAATGGGTGACATGTTATTTTACATACGTGGCCTTCATCGGGATACCCTCATACTTCGCATTGAAATTTTTAGATTCTTAAAAATCCAAGCAAAGCTCAAGGGTAGTGTTTTGCCTGCCTGAACCGAATCGGTTTCAAAACGTTATCAATATGAACCGATTCGGAATCAACATAAACAGTTACTGGTTTATATTATTCGATCAGTAGTTACATCGCTTCAAAACTGAAACCTAAGTAATAAAAAACAACTAAAAACGGAAACAACTGTCAAATAACCGATGAATTGAAAAACGTGTCAACAACCCGAACCGAACCAAGTCGGTTTAGCTTATCAAACTAATTTCAGTTGAAAACAGATCATATATAAACCGGTTTGAAACTGAAATTGCTTTGAGAAGAAAACAACATTGTGCTCCTCTACTCCCAATGACGGAGGATAGTAGGGGCTGGGGGAGGGCCCCCCGCTGTATACTCCATCAACAATCCAGCGTAACCAACCCAACCTAACACTTAAAAGTAAATTTCACCCTCTTACACCAAACACCACCCAAATTTCAAACATATTCTTGAAGCTACTCGTATTTTTTATCAAGTAATACAATATAACGTAACACTAATTTTGAAAAAGCTTTATATTTAATCAAACAATAAATTAACCAATCAAATTACAACAAAGAAATCTTTAAATAGGTGTTAGAAGATTATATTTATATTTGCATGCATTCACACTTTATATTCCTAGGAAAAAATCAACTATTTAACTACCTTGTGCACAAGATAGAATATATGTTTGAGACGTTGAATTATCGCATTCAAACCGTTGTTGTAGAACTAGATTGATAGAATTGATTCAAACTGCCTTTATGAATGAGTAGATAGTCAACCCACTTTCATTGACGAATAGATCAGTTGTGTCTATCTCTTGTATCTTGTAAGAAAACATATCATAGGTACCAGATAGAAATAAAAGAGGGATCACGGACATAACTATTAGTCATGGATTGCCAATAACTTTTCTGACGTTGCATTTAGACGTTTTCTTTTTGACAGATTACTGACAATGTTTATTGACAAATTAGTGACGGGTTAGTGACAGTTCTGTTATTCCTTTACTAGCATGATACCCCTAAACATTATTAACTATAGTAGGAATTAATTTACATGCAATACATTACTTATATCATGAAACAACTAAAAGGAAAAAAACAATAGTAGACAAAATCTAGCCTTATGTTGAATTTCACTATACACTCGAAACAAAAACTCACCTAAATTTGATCGTGTTCATTTTTTAATCGTATATCGGTGTATGCTTCAACCTTATCATCCAAACAAACAGATGAACGTTTTATAAACTCTAAACAATCCGCAATGGCTTCAGAGTAAAAAGAATTTGATCTTGTAAACGACTTTAGCCTATAATTATGAAATGGACCAGCGTTCGCCTTAGCTACCAGGTTTCTGTGGCTACTGCCATTGCTTGATTTGTTGCAACTCATCTTCCTCATCCCACACAAACGTGACCTCCAAGAACTCACAACTATCCGGAAGAAACTCAAGAGCTTTGCACGCAATCTTCGGACACAAAATCTTTTGGAGTGTAGTCGGAATCCTTTGGTTCTATAACTTCTCCGATGAACCCTAGTGTAAATCAGGCGATCCATTTGATCTTTCTTATAGTAGAAGTAGAACAAATGGTCGTATATTGTTTGTGAATGTTTTTATAGTCATATTGAGATATGACAAAAAATAGTATGAGTTGACTTTGGAAAAGTTTGGTAATTGTGGGATAGTTGAAATATCGTTAGCAATATTTTAAATTATGTTTTTATGGGTTGGTGCGCATTTTCTTTTTTTTCTATTGAATGCAAACTATTGGACATGGAAATTATGTGTTCATATATTAATTATTGTCTTATGTCTTATACTACCCATTTGACAATTTTCATATCAAATTAGTTTCGGTAACCATATTTAATAACGGGAAAGCTTTCAAATATCCAAGTCTCTTATCTACACAATTGGCAAATGATAACAAGGTTTGTATTGTTTGTGTGTTGTTTTGCGGTTAACTTCTTGTTTAGATGAGGTTTGAGTCATTTAATTTGTTTTTATTTAATCAATTTTGGGAGCTTATTTTTTTTTCTGTCACCAGCTCAGAAACCTACCTAATCTCATTAAAAATGGTGTCATCTATTTAGAGGTGGGAAAAATATAGTTTCATGATGAGATAGAGATGTAAAAACCGGTTTTTATACTTAAACCGGTTCGGGTTTAAAACCAAACTGGTTTTTTCGTGGTGGGGACGAACCGGTTCGGGTTACAAACCGGTTTGACTCACCAAAAACTTGAACCTATCAAACCGATTCGGACTGGTTTGAAACCGGTTTTTTTACCCATACCGGTTTTTCTTACCGGTTTAACCAGTTTATAAACGGTTTTGAGTGCTGGGACAGCAAACCGGCATAGAAACCGGCGGTTCGGATCGGTTCGGGACCGGTTTGGACCAAACCGGTTCCGGTTTTTTTGGGTGAACTGGTTCCCGAACCGTTTTTTTTTCATGTCTATGACCAGAGTCGGTTAGGGTAGGGTCGCCGATGCATGTCTGGGAGTTTCTAGGTAGGAACCAATTTACAACGTTTGAAAAAATTTCCATTAGATACCATTGGGGAATGGTCATATGATCAATTTTAAGTGTTTTCATGATCTTTTGATGATTTTACCCTTTTATGTTTGTGTAAATAAGTAGTCGATGCATCGGTTTAATAAAAGCGCACAAAAAGCTCTCTATCATCTCAAACGACGTGGATTTTAATTCAAGGTAAGTTCAAGTATGTGTTATAGTTGTTAACCTTATCACTGATTTTAATACGTACTTGAACTTATCATCATTGTGAAAAGTTCTGTCACACCCAGATCGAATACACCCCGGACGTGTGAACCAGATCGATTGGTAGTGTGAGATAGGTCATAATTTATTTAATCAGTGTATTATAAAGAAAACAGAAGTCTTTTTAGAATACCTTTGTAAATAATCAACTTCATCGATTTAACTTCATCGATTGATTATTTTTATTTCTCTCAACTGTGTTATTTTTCAAAAGGCAATCAACTCATAAATAATCAAATCATCTCTTGTGAAGATATTTCAACACTAAATGACGAATTCAAAATATTCATATACTTTATATGTGATGTACAAAATCCTTAACAGCTTACACTACTTTTCAGTTTTGACAAAACAAAACATTAGACGTTGAAGTATGATGCATAAAGGTAAGAGCCACAATGTCTAAATTCTAACTGTCAAGTCTTTGTAGATTTTTGTAGGTGTTTCCATGATGCTAGGTTTGAAGACCTTATTTGGAAATAACAAGTGCAAAACATTTTCCTGAAAATTGTTTTGAAAATAACACGTCAGCATAAAGCCGGTGAATTATGTTACCTGACGTTTTTAATAAGATTAAAACATCATGTTCAATATCAGTAATTACTAAGCGTACTTGTACGTTTTATAGTCATCTCATCTATTGACAAGGTCCATACCGGGTAGCTGCTACACATTGAATTTATTCGGTTCATATATGTTAAATGATTTCAGCCATATTGTGACATAACACTCAGTTACTCACTAATGAGTGCATCCTTGTTTGATATATGTATAACATATCATGATTGCTTAAACTTTTTCTTAATAAAATCAATATAGTCACATGATGATTATATAATAACATAAACATTTATCAGCAGATATTACAGAAACATGTTTGAACTCGTTTTAAAAACATTGTGCATAGAGACATAGCATATGAATAAAGTTCAGAAGACATGTTCACTTTATTAGTTCGTTAAAACCATAGCTTACAATCTTTTAAAAGCCAGATAATACTTCTAACACGGGGAGTAATACTAATTTATGCAGGTTTTAATATAGGTAATTGGGTACAAGTGGGAAAAAATCACGTGTTCAAAGTGTGAAAATTCAAGTGCAGAGTACAAGCTTTTCTAATCTGGTCACGGGCTCCATCATGGGGATGACGGTCTGCCATCCAACTATGGCAACCGAGAATATTTTGATCCAACCAAAAACTGCCATGTATCAACTCGTGTCATTTTAGAGCCTCCTTATCAAACGTGTGCCACTTGTTTACAAACATTTTTAACTTTAAATTTATTTTCCTTTAATAATCTCTTACTAATTGAGATTTAACTCATTAGTTCTTTTTACAATGATGTGGACTGCTTATGTAACCAAAACACTAAACAAAAAGTTGAAATCTACCATCAGGCCCGTTAATCTGAAACTTCCGCATCTTAAAACACGTCAATATCTAACTCCTGATTTGAACTACTTGACTTGTTGGAAATAGATTTTTGGCAAAGTTGAAGGCTAGGCACTAGAAAACGGACTTGATAAAGGTTGAGTGACAGTAGAGTTAAAAATAAGCTCAAAGTTGGCCACTTTTCATAAAAAAATTAATATATAGAAACACCCCCCAACTCTCCGAAATTCAAGCAGTTGACAAAAATCATTGAGAAAATAAGGTTTTAGTAGTTTGGTAGCCAAATCAAAGACTTAATTGCATGTTTAATGAACGCTACCCCTCCACGTTTATCACATGCATGTGGTTAGAATTTTTCCACGATCATAGCTACTGTCTCAAGCATTTATGCATATAATCATATGTTTGAATGACTAGATAATTAAATTTTAATATAATCATATAATCATAATTAAATCTTATGTTTTTTTAGAAAAAAACAAAGAAATATTTATGAGTAAAATTTTAAATTTTGGTTTACGATTTACAACCATCACAGTTAATTTAATATATACTAATTACCAACTTGTTTTATACATTGAGGTTGTATCTCATTTTTAGAGTGTTTTTCAAAAGAAAATTGATTTTTTTACTTTAAGCTCAAAGTTTTCAATTTTTTTGCAAAATGACATCATAAAATTTGTTTTTAACCCAAATCTTTTCATAATTTGCAATTTAACATCATAGTTTTTTACTTTCAATTTTAGTCTCATATACTTTTGATCTTTTGTAAATTTTCTTTCGGCGTTTCGTTCTAAATTTTGTAAGTTAACATGGCTCAACATGAATGTGTCGTTCAACATTTTTACGTTTCGCTCTAAATTTTGTGAGTTAACACGATGCAACATTCGTGTGTGGTTTAATATTTTTACTTTAGTTTTTTCCTGTTTGGTAGGTTCGTCGCAACACGTGATTCGTATATCGAATTAGTTGTACTTTTTATGTTTTACGTTTTGGTCTAATTTTTTCGCATTAACACGCCACAACTTTAATGTTCGTGGTCGCTAACAATGGTGTGATATTATGCTATCTGACATGGTTTTACGCCCCCGCTGCAACACGAGGGGCTTAATTCTAGTTGGACTCTATATGCCAACCGAGACATAGAGGTGCATAAACCGGATTTAAAATCCAAACTAGATTTGATCGGGTTCCGGTAGGGCCCAAACAGGTTCATATTATGTAACGTTAAATAACATTATGGATTTATAGCGGGTTGAACTAGATCAGATCTTGGAAACCCATTGAAGCCGTCGGGTCATAGAAAACCCAGGTAAAATGGTGAACGTATGAGAGAACCTGGTTTGAAACCGCCGGGTTATACTGCGTTCGGGGTAATTTGCTCGGTTTCGGGTTGGGTCGGGTCGTGAACCGCTCTCATTGTGCGCATGTATATATTGGGACATATTGTGGGAACGAAGCTGTGGACAAATGGTAATTCAAGCCCAACATCAATTAACTTGAAAAGGAAAGAGATAAATATTGGGCTGTGATATGGATAATAACCCTGGGCTATGGGCCTATGGCTACAAGCCTACAACAAATCGTGATGGGCCAATGCAAAAAATAAGGTGGATCAACGTTAATGACCAAGGATTGATCAGGAGACACAAGTCAGAATAAAGAGGAGATTGTTCAAATTAATCGGTCCTTGTGGAAAAATAAAAAGGTAACTCTGATCTAAGAGGAATATTATCCAAGAGATTATAATGTCGAGATAAAGATGAAGTTAAAGTTAATAAGTAATTTGAAGATAAAGATTAGTATTAGTTTTGTTATTGTTTTCTTAATATTAAAAGTTCGAGTTAGATTATAAGTCTATATAGGTTAGTTAGATTCGTTTTCAAGTCTTGATTAATATAAATAAAGATGCTAGGATCTTGTAATCTGTGTGAGATCTTAGTTTGATTATCAATATAAAGAAAAAGTCTATGGTGTTAACCACTATCAGATTATTTGTGTTACTAAATTTGAATCCTCTATCGTTGAGCATTAACCACAAAATCATATATGTTGAGTTTTGAGCTTTGATTTCCAACAATTTGTGTGTAATTTGACTAGTCACCATCTTCCTAACAGTGTTTTCTAACTCCGATTGCACCGGCCAGTAGAACTGGATTTTGTTGAACCACCGGTTAGATCCACTCCAATTCGTTTTGTAACCAAAGAATGAATTTGAATAAATATGGTTATTTTTGCCAAACATAAGAGCAAAACCGAATTTAACTCTTGTGTTTTAATATAGTAGTAGTGGTTTTAGGGTGTTTGAGATTATTTATCTAAAATTGCTAAGTGAAATAACCTATTTTGAATAAGAAGTTGATCTTGCTTATTTTATCCTCTTAAACATGGTGAGATAGTCCTAGGGAGACATTTTAGTGTAAAAATAGTGCACTCTTTAATCAAAGGTTGTGTGTTTAAATATTGTAAAGTATAAGTATGTTGATTTTAAGTATAGAGTAGAGAGTGGATGTTTGTTGATAAAAAAAAAGTTAATAAGTTTATGTAGCGTTTCCCATAACAAATTAACAATGATGATATCGACCCCAAAGCTGCTCTAGTCTAAATTTCGTGTCTTTAACACAATGATTTTTTTTTACCTAAATTGAATCCGTGGTGTTAATAATAATTTATAACTACGAGGATTTAAGAGGAATTATGATGATAAGATGAGATAAAATATCTAAAAAGATGTAAGAGGTTGTTTTATGCATATATAGCCAAAATAAACAGGTTTTGTTATGTATACCAAATTCCACTATTCCATTATTTGATTTATAGCACGTGTTCATTACCTTTTTTACCCATTGGGACTTTGGGCCCATGCTAGTTGCTATTTGTCTTCATGAAAAATTTGTGGGCACGATTCCAAAAAGTTGACCGCTCGCGGTGGTGGTGAGCATAAAATTAAATATCACAATAACAATTAATAATAGGACTAATAATATCAAGGATAGTATAAAACAAGTATGAAAAATTGATGGTCTGGTAAAAGAAGAATTAACTAGAATTATCAAACATTGTCATACTCTTATGGAGGTTACAAGTGAATAAACATCGTTAATATTTTCATTAATCAACCAAGATGAATTATAATACAGAATAGCACTAAAAAAACAACAAACACAATAAAGAAAAAAACTTAAGAAACAAAAATAACTAAAAACAATAAAACAGTTATGGCCGAGAATTTCTATCCAACATAAGGCTTTTAAAACATACTTTAAACTGCCTAGGTGAATTGTGTCTATCTCCTAAAATACAACAATCTAAGCAGATTGTATTATTGGGTTTAATTAAGCACGTGAAAAAATTCCTAAAGAAAAGTATGAAGTGCTGAAAACACATGAATTTTTTAAATTTAAAAGTGTGAAACATATATGAACTAGCCACTTCAACGATGCACCCATGCATTACATTGTATTATTTATAGTGTAAATTTAAAAGTTTAATCAGTCAAAAAGTCATAAGATTAACCGGCGCTCCCTCTCTTTTCTAGCTCTAAAACATCAAGTCCCCTGATTTGGATTCATCTCTTTATCCCTCTGTGCTTCCTTCGCCCTCATCCTTTGTCACCATATTGCTCTTATCCTCTTATGTCGCCCTCATCTTCATTGATTGGTGCTTATTACCTCCCTTTAACTAGTTGGGGTTTTGATTTATAATCTTGGGCTTTGGTTATCATAAATTCCAAGTGATATTTTATTAAACCTAGCTTAGATTTATTATCCGGGGCTTTGACTTATGACTACACTATGTATTTTGTGAAGGAAAGGTTCTACGCATATTTTTGGTTTCATCCCCTATCAAGAAATCAAAGTTTAAACTCTTATTGACCAAACCACATATATTTAAACCTAAATTGAACAATAACCAAAACCAACATGAATATACTATGAACAACTCTCAAAATCAGAACAAAGAAATCTAATCAAGAAAAGGATGATCAGATACAAAAAATATAAGACGAACACTCTAGAAAGACATGGATCATCACTACAATAAAAACCCTAACAAAAATGAGTGTAATAGAAATGTGAGAGCATCAAAGACGAAGAAAACAGCTGAGACTGATTAGACAAAATTCTTGATGTTGAGCAATGATGTCATCATGAGGGTTAAAACCCTAGATGGAGAAGGTGAAGACGATGAAGATGAACCGATAATACATATGACCAGACTTTCCTGCAGCCTTTCACCATTGGACATTTCGAAGTTGTGATCATCTCCATTATAGACTTCCTTGCCTCCTAGCCCTCTCTCTAGACCTGGTAATTTGGACCCAAGTGAGTATATTTGGGTTGATTTGGGTAGTAATAATAAATTACTATCCAAGTAAGTATATTATGATCATCACAGTTTCAGAACTATGATGGAGATTCTGTCCAATTTGGAGGTGAGGCCAGAGGATATATTTCTAGCAGAGGGAGTATATCCAATGGTAAATTAAAGGTTGACAAAGTTCACTTTGTCAAACATCTTGAACACAATCTGTTAAATGTTTCTCAATTTTGTGATCAAAAGCACCAAATGCTTTTCACAGAACATAAGTGCATTATCCTCAAACCAAGGATGACAATTCCTCCGGAATTGGTGCTTCTTAAATCTCCCAGGAAAGGGGATATGTACAAGCTGGATATGAACAATGCTTCCCCAATGGGTGAAGTATCATGCTTTCTTTCCAAAGCTGATTGTGATTAGTCAACACTATGGCATAAATGTATGTGTCATGTAAATTTTAAGACAATGAATAAATTGGCTAAAAATAACTTGGTACATGGTTTGCCTAAAAAGGAGTTTTTCTGCAAAGATAACTGTGTTGCATGCCTGAAAGGAAACAACACAAGATATCTCACAAATCCAAATGTGTTAACTCTATCACTACTCCATTACACTTATTGCACATGGATCTTTTTGGTCCCACTAGTATAATGAGCATTGGAAGGAAATCATACTGCCTTGTGATAGTTGATGATTTTACAAGATTCACATGGGTATTCTTTTTAAGAACTAAAGATGAAACTGCTGAAATATTAAAATCTTTTATTCTTAAAATAGAAAATCAAATTGATCACAAGGTTAA
>BJCM01096428.1:0-15592 GCA_018326385.1 Flaveria bidentis
TATCTATTGACTTTAGCAATGCATTCAGGAGTACAGAGATGTTCCAATACCTTGTCTTCATCATGATCTGCCATCAATGCTTGGTTTGGAGAAGAATCTTCCACCTGAAAACTCCAGTCAAAGCCTCCTTCTTCAATAGCAACAGCAGCCTGCTGCTTTGACTTCTCATTCTAGAGAGCTTTGTCAGTGTAGTTTGGTCTGGACTGTGTTTGGCCACCACTTGTTTTAGGTGCCTTACACTCTCTGGAAAAGTGGCTCATCAAGTTACCGTTGTAACACTTGACTTTGCTTTTGTCCAACCCATACTTTCCACTGGTTGCATTGCTTGGAAACTTCTTTCCAGTCCTCTTGCAGAACTTCTTGCTTCTGGATGAATACAGTCCAGGTCTTCAAGAGTGAAAAGAGAGTTGCCACAACTTTCATCAGAAGACACAAAAGCATAAGAAGAGCTTGTCTCTTAGAATGGGCTTCCTTGAGTGTAGTTCTACCTTGGTGTCTCTGGGAAGGTGATGAAAGGACCCTTTGGCGAGTTGTCAGGGTAGCATATGAGATGATGTTGGGGTTCCATGTTATCCCTTTCAACCACATGTAGGGCTGAACCCATTTGATTGTTGGAGTTGCCAGATGGACCTTGCATGTTCATCTGCATCTAGTAGCCACTGAGAATCCCATATAACTCTGTCAGAGTAATATTTTGAGATTTTTAGTTCTCTTGATCACCATATAGTAGTGTGTCAACTGCCTAGGAAGTGAGGACATGAACTTCCTTACAATGTCTCTGTTATCAAGAGAAACTCCTCCATCCACAAGGGTATCCACAATCTCAACATACCTGAAGTATTGCTGAGTCATGGTTTCACCTATTTTAAAGGTGAAGTTTTCAAACTACTGCTTCAGGAGATCCTTCTTGTTCTCCTTGGCTTCAGAGGAACCCTCATACATCAGTTTCAATGCATCCCACAGCTGCTTAGCTGTTTTGCACTTCTTGAAACCTTTGTACATAGAGTTTGGAAGGGCAGATTGAAGGGTGGTCATGGCTTTTCTATCAATCTATACTCTCTTCCTATCTTCATCAGAGTAGTTAGCCATATCCTTGGGGATCATACCAAAACCAGTAGCAGAAGGGGTGCTAGGTGTGAAAGGTCCATTCTCAATAGACTCCCACATTCTTGAATCTAGAGACCTGATGAAACCTTCCATTCTCAAACACCAGGTATCAAAATCATCAAGAGTAATCAGTGAGGACTTGTTCATGGTTCCAGTTTCCATATCAGTCTTGGAAATGGCTGCCATTTGAAAAGTTTAGTTATTGTGTGTGAGAAGGATCTTAAGATGTTGAGATCTTATATCAAGAGCCTAGAAAGCTCTGATACCAAATGCAGGACCGGTGAAGGGGGTCAATTACAACACAAGAACACAAAGAGGAGATTAACCAAACTTAATCAAATAGTAAGACTGGATTAACCACAATAAGACACTAAGAACACAAGTAATATAAGAGACAGAACACAAGAGCAAAATACACAGCGAGATGGTTTTCAAGATTGCAGTATATGGCTTTCTCAAGTTCTACTACAAGTGTTACAAAGCATAATGGAAAGATACAAGAACAAGGAATACTTATACTACAACCTACAGCCAGCTATACTTTGAAAGCCAACTGGATACAATTGACTAGAAACAAACAAAATCAATTGTAGAGTCAAAAGGCAGATTGCCTTTTGACAATTGACTATGACATGCCATAGTTCACATCCTTATCTATTACAAAAAGGATAAAGTACATGAAATAGAAAGTTATAGATTCAAGACCTCAATGTATAGCTACCAAAAGCATGGACCTTTTCACCAACTCATGTAAGTTGGTGACTTTACAGAGATGCAGTAGAAAGGTGTCCAGCTTTATGGAACAATACATCAGATAAAGCATGTGTCAAAAATCTTCGGAAGAAATCTGTCTTCATAAGTTGAAGCTTCGGAAGACTTTGTCTTTGAGGCTTCGGAAGACTTCATATTTGGCTTTGGAAGATATTGGTCTTGGCTTCGGAAGATTTTACACTTAGAATATTTCTGTTGCATGTGTGAAACTTCCTAAACATTCTTCTTCAATGCACTTATGCAACATGCAAGATAGACTTTGGATGTTTAGGTTGCATCAGCCTCTTTATTAATCTCTACAATTTTGCCTTGGCTTTGTCAAACCCAAACTTGTTGGTAGTTAGGTTTTGAGGGAATTGCCTTCTAGTTCTCTTAAAAAACTTCTTTGCCCTATAGGTTAAAAGAGCCATCTGTTGGACGATGTCCACATACTCTACATCATCTGGACTGAAACACTCTAGATCATCAAAATAATATTGAAAATCACTAAAGTGTCCACTTCCGGAGACAAAGGCACAACTGTCCTATAAGAAACTGTGCTGAGCCTGTTGAGACCTTGGAATCTCAGGGAAAGTGATGTATGGTCTAGAAGAGCAAGATGGCTACTGGTGGTAATTCAGGTAGTGCTGAGGTTGTAGGGGTACTGAGCCTTCAGCAACCATTAAAGCGTTGCTAGCAGGAAGACTCAGAGGTCTGCTTGTTTGGTGGCCCTTCTTACTCTCCATCTCTAGGCGATATCCATCAAGGATGCCATAGAGTTCAGTCATAATGAGAGTTTTCAAGTTATCTGTCCTCTTGATAGAGACACAGTAGAATGTCCACTCATTTGGATGAGCACTCATGAATTTCTTATAAGATCTCTGAGTTTAGGAGTGATCTTCAGAGACTGAAGAGAAGAAATAAGATCCATGTACCTGAAATACTATTGGCTGAGGGTCTCTCCAACAATATAAGTGAAGTTCTCGAACTGCTGCTTCAGTGAGTACTTCTTGGAGTCGTTGGAGCTTGAATACATATGAGCAAGTGCATGAAACAATTATTTGGTAGACTTACAATGCTCAAACCCCACCATGATGGAGTTAGGTATTGCAGTCATAAGAATGGTCATAACATTGCTATTGATGTCCATCTTCTTTCGGTCCTCGTCCGAATAATCTTGAATAGCTTTTTCTATTATGGCACTGTTTCCACCAGGTCTTGCCACCTTGGGTTTATACGAGCTGTTGACAATGGAGTTCCACATTTTGCTGTCTTGGTATTTGATGAAGCCTTTCATTCTTCTACTCCAAGACCTGAAGTTTTCAGGAGTAGTGATGGGAGCTTTGGTCATAGTTCCCATCTCTACTTCGGATTTGTTAAGGGCCATTTTGAGTGAGTTGTAGGGAGGAGTGAAAAACAGGTTGATTTGGATGGTAAGATCCACAATCAAGAGCCTAAATAGTTCAGAAACCAAATGCAGGATCGGTTAATGTCACTTAACACTTTGTTTTTCTCTGAACTCACTTGAACTGCACTCGGATGAAGGCAGAGTCTATAAGAGTTGATCACAATATAATAAGTAGTAAAGAACACAAGAAGTAATTTTCAAGGTACTTGCATATATTGCTTCTCAACTCAAAATGTTACAAGACTCTTACAAGCATGTTGTTATGAGTTACAATGAGAAACTATATATAATACTACTTACAGCCGGATATACTTTGATACCAACTGGGATCCTATAACTAAAGCAAATACTACAAAGCTATAGTTTAAGGTATCGTAGATAAAGTCTTATCTGAGATATGGTAGTCAGAACATGTCCCTAACTTACCTTTTGTCACCAACTAAAGTTGGTAACTTGTACTATCATAAAAGGTGAACAGTGGAATAAACTAGGGTCAACTACATGGCTCTTTGAGAAAGTGCCATGCAGTATCATAGGTCTACAGCAGAGTGTCTGAGACCATACTTATGTCTACTGGTTTATAGTAGTGTCTTCCGAAGGTTAAATGGCTTCGAAAGAACAAGTACTTCCGAAGCCACTTATACTTCGGAAGATGCTGCTTCTTTCGAGGCTTAAGGACTTCTTCTTTTCTTCATACTTTGGAAGTAGTCTTCTGATTTATTCTTCTTGGACTTGATCTTTGGATGTAAGTTCTTTGACTTCGGAAGTAGAGTTTGTCTTCGAAAGTTAATCTTTCACTTTGTCTTCGGAAGAACTCTACTACCTTCAGTAGTTCCTCAATTGGCTTCGGAAGCCTTTGTAAGTAGCACCAAAATTTGTCTAAGTGATTTGGTTTAGGTTGCACCAGCCTTCTTCTTGATCCAACACAAGCTTTGCAGATGGTTTGCCGGATAAATGGGATTCATTTGTGTCCAATCTAAGATAGAACGACATTCTTGTGACATTAGACATAAATGACTTCATCCTGAAGTTAAGAGAGGAAGAATTGAGCATGAAATACAAGTCGAATAAACGATCATATGTTCAGAATCCTTCACTTTACAACTCAGTTCCAACTCTAGCTATTTCAGGAGCACCGCTACAAACATTTTTCGCGTCTAGTTCTTCTGCTCCTTCTCAAACCAGTACCTCAGGAACCGAAACATCAGGGTCATCTAGTGCCCAATATATAGTTTCTGAAGCTATCACTACAAAGTTGAAGACCGAGATTCTCGGTAACGTTTCAGTGAAAGTTGCCAAAGAACATATGGATCTTCTCGTGGTGGTTGTAAAATCTTACGATGGTTTAGTTGCAGGTAGATTGGTAATTGTCATCTTGCAGATGAGGATTATGAGCAAGTTTGTGAAAAAGACGGGGCAGAATCTAGTAGCCATTAAAGATACAACTTTTGGTTTGACAAAACCAAAGTAACATGCTTTAACTTGGTGAAAAGGGGCATTTTAAACGTGAATGTGTAAAGCCCAAGAAAACTGGTAATGGAAACCCATTTCCGACCTTCAACCATCAAGACAAAGACATGAGTGGAACCACATCTTCAAGCAAAGAGACAAAGGCCTTGAATACTCAAGATGATGAAGGGCAAGAATGGTCCTTCCGCTTTGTTTCTCCAGGTGAATCAAATATTGCTTGTGTTGAGGCATTGAATGATGGATCTGCAAGTGAAGGTGAAATCATAGCTGAGGAAACGATGTCAGATACTGAAGAAGCTGTGAACATGGTAACTCACTTGGTCGAAGAAGAGCTCAGAGCAACAAACTCAAAATCTCTAGTAAATGAAGAGTCTGAAATAGCGTTGATGGCTGACTCATCTAATTCCTCATAGGTAAGTTCTAATGACCAACTATTTAATAAACATGCTTGTTCTGAATGTGACAAATTTAGGGATAGCATTGATCTAAAATTTGCAAGGTTATTAGAACACAATGATAACTTAATAAACAATTTACAACTCTACGCCGAGGCCATTCGTATATTAAAACAAAATGAGTGCTGTTACAAAGAAAAAAATAGAACTTTTGGGAAAACAACTAAGGGAAACCGAGGTTGTTGCTTTAAATCAAGCAAATGACATAAAGTTTTATTTATATTCTTTGGAAGAAACAAAGAAAGAAAAAGCAGTTTTAGAAGTCGAAGTTGATTCTTTAAAACAAAACTGCATAGTATGGCTAGTTCTTCACACATTGTTCAAAACTTAGTGAAAGAACGAAACAATAGGGAAGGTTTGGGTTACAAATGAGTGCCTCCACCACATGCAATCCTTCTGAATAATAAAAGTAGACCAATCAATAACAACCCAGTTAAGGATCATGTGGTGTCCACTCCTCTGGTTAGTGATCCCGATTCTACGGGAAAACCTATGAAGGATAACACTAAACAGAAGGAGTCTACTTTGAAATCAAAAGGAAAGATGCACCTACGGAAAATTTGGATGATAAATTTTAAAAGGTTTGGTCAAGTTCACACACGTCTACATCTAAGCTCAAAATGACTAATCCAGATAACCAAACGCGTGTTACACGTCAAACTCCAAATAAACTAAAGGTTAAAGATGTAAAAAATGTTCAAACAATTAATTTTGTTAAAGAAGCCGAAACATCTAAAAAAGAAGTGACTAAACCCAACCAGAATCATTTCACACATCTCACACCTGTACCAAACTCAACTCCATAAAAACAATTTCCTCAACCTGTAAAAGGGAGATCATGCTACAGTTATGGAAAACGAGGACATATTTCTTCTAATTGTCCTTATTATCAGACTCCCAAAAGGAAAATTGAACTTTATGATACAAAACCAAGTTTTTCAAAAATGAGATCTAATACTCCACCTAAGAGTATTAGTGAACCTAAAGTTCAAACCATAAGCCTGTCATCTGTTTATCACAAACAGGCCTTACACAAAACTTGTTTATGGAAAGAAAAATCAAGTAATTTTTTTGATAATGAGAACAAGAAGAAGAACGATGTGCCCTCATCCTTTAATGGATAGTGGGTTGAGTTCATGATGAGTGATTCCTCTAGGTCACCCAAGCCAGTTAAGGCTTGGGTCCCAAACCTGAACTGATCATTTATTTTGAATGTGCAGGGTGTCTGCTACAACGCTATCACTAATACCTGGATTATTGATAGTGGGGCATCCAGGAACATGACCGGGAACTCATCTATCCTTTTCAACATCAAACAAATTAAAGGGGGACATGTCTCATTTGCTGAAATAAAGGAGGTTACATCACTGCAAAAGGCAAAGTGGGAAACGAGAAAGTAAAGTTTGACAAGGTCAACTACGTTTAACAACTGCAGAACAACTTTCTTTATGTCTCCCAAATCTATGATAAAGGATTCAAAGTTGTGTTTGACAATAAGAAGTGCTACATGTTGAAGAAGGATTATGTTATCCAGGAGGAAAAAGTTCTAATGTTAGCTTCAAGATATAATGATCTTTATGTCTTGGATCTATCAAAGGCCTTCACAATAGAGAACATTGTCAAATGCTTCCTTTCAAAGGCAACAAAGAGGGATTCAATCTCCTAGCATAGGAGAATGCGACACATTAATCCTAGGAAGATGAATCATCTGATACAAAATGATTTAGTAAATGGAGTAACTATCAAGAAATTCCAGTTTCCTGGATTTTTGCGTAGCATGCAAGAAAGGGAAATAGACTAAGAAGTCTCATAAGGCAAAGAAAGTTAATTCCATTGACCTTCCTCTTGAGCTTCTACACATGGACATGTTTGGCCTAGTCAAGACAAAAAGCATTGCTGGAGATCTGTACCGCTATGTAGTAACTGATGATTACTCAAGATTCTCTTGGGTGTTGTTTCTGAAATCCAAATCAGAGACATCTGAATAATTCAAAAATCTAGTAACTACATTAGAATCACTCTACAAGCTGAAAGTAAGGCAAATTCGACCAAACAACGGAACAGAGTTCAAGAATCAGTGGATGGAGGCGTTCTGTAGAAAGAAGGGAATTGTACATCAATTCACCTCTGCCTACACACCACAGATGAAAGGGGTTGCTGAAGGAAAGAATTAGAACTTGATAGAGACAGAAAAAATGATGTTAGCCGACTCTAAACTGCATATTCAATTTTGGAACGAGGTAGTGGCGAATGCATGCTTCACTCTCAATCGAGTCTTGGTGGTCAAACGTCATGGTAAAACATGTTATGAACTGCTCCAATGACGTAAACCAAACTTGGAGTATCTCAAACCATTTGGAGCACCGTGCATGTTGCTGAAGAAAACTTAGACTGGGAAGTTTAGTGAGAAGGCTGAAGAAGGTAACTTTCACGGATACTGTATACCAGACAAGAGAGTTTATAATAACTCAACGAGTTAGGTTGAAGTGTTGTGCAATGTTGATGTTCAAAGATACACCACCCCCTTGCTGGAAAAGGACCTTCATTCTTCTTCAACTATGATGGATTTTTTAAGTCCTTCAACTTACCTCCCTCCCTTCCTGATGATAAGTTATCGACTAAAATGATGTATGATGTTCTGAACACTCCTCCATAAGACTCGACAGCATCGGTTCCACTAGACGATTCATCTAGTCCTTTAGGGGAAGAGCTTGATGTAAGTGACTCCGCCTCTGATGATGAAGTAGTGTAAACTACAAATGTGGACCAGGAGGAACAGGTTCTTGCTAATGAAAGTACACAAGCATCATTTGGGATGTACTATCGGGAGTGCAGACATGAAATCAGCTATACTCAGCTAATTATGCCTCAGTCTTGAAAAAGGCTATCTTCAGGATGGTGCTTATCGATGTTTTGTGTCTCAATTTGAGCCAAAATATGTAAGTGAAGTCTTAAGTGATGAGTCATGGGTTAGTGCTATGCAAAAACAACCCCTACAATTCAAGAAGTTAGGAGTATGGACCCTTGTGGACAGACCAAAAGGTGCTAAGGTGATTGGCACTAAATGGGTCTTGAAGTGTAAGAAAGATGACCAAGGAGTCATAATTATAAATAAGGCTCGACTTGTGGTTCAAGGGTTTAAACAAATTGAAGGCATAGACTACAATGAAGTGTTTGCACCTGTGGCTCGAATGGAAGCTATTCGCATCTTTCTAGCCTATGCATCCTATATAAAGATTAAAGTTTATCAACTAGATGTAAAAAGTGCATTCCTGCATGGTGAAGTCCGTGAGACAGTCTACGTCAGTCATCCCAAAGGATCGAGGATCCTTATCATCGAGATAGAGTTTATAAACTAGACAAGGCTCTCTATGGGCTCCATCAAGCCCCTAGAGCCTGGTATGAGAAACTCTCAACTCATCTAGTGAAACATGGTTTTTGCAAAAGG
Organism: Flaveria bidentis; assembly: GCA_018326385.1. Classification (NCBI taxonomy): domain Eukaryota; kingdom Viridiplantae; phylum Streptophyta; class Magnoliopsida; order Asterales; family Asteraceae; genus Flaveria; species Flaveria bidentis. Next base: position 8,639 of record BJCM01096428.1, read on the forward strand.
GTTATTGATTGCACCTTAATCATCAAAGAAAAGGATGATGATTTATAGTTGGTACAACTATATGTGGACGACATAATCTTCGGTTCCAAAAATGAAGAATTATGTAAAGAATTCGAATCTGTAATGATAGCAGAGTTTGAGATGAGTGCCATGGGGGAGATGAAGTTCTTTCTTGGATTACATGTGGATCAGACACCAAAAGAAATTTTCCTACATAAGTCTAAATATGTAGGTGATATCCTAAGTCGGTTCGACATGGAGAATGCTTCAGCTGCTGGAACTCCACTTGACATGAACCATGACATGGCACCCGACGAAAATGGTGATTAGGTTGATGCTACCATGTACAGAGGACTGATCGGATCCCTAATGTACCTCACAGCCTCTCGTCCTGATATTATGTACGCCACGTGTCTTTGTTCTAGATATCAGGCAAAACCTAAAGTAAATCATCTCAAAGGAATTAAACGGATTTTTCGTTATCTGAAGGGCACTCCAACACTCGGGTTGTGGTATTCTCATGATGATGACTTTGAGCTTATAGTGTATAGTGACTCGGACTATGGTGGTTGCATAATGAATTACAAGTCAACATCTGTGGGATGTCAGTTCTTTGGTACACGGTTGGTCACCTGGCAATGTAAGAAGCAGAAATCAGTTGCTCTGTCAACATATGAAGCTGAATATGTTGTTGCTGCAAGTTGTTGTTCACAAATCATTTGTATTCAATAGCAAATGAGTGACTACGGTTTAAAATTTTCTAACACCCCTATTTTTGTTGATAATTCTGCTGCTATTGCTGTCACCAAAAATCCGGTCCAACATCCGAAAACAAAACACATCGGTATTAAATATCACTTTATACGTGACTGTTTTGAAAAGTAATTAATCGATGTTGTTAAAATTAATACGGATTTTCAACGCGCCGACCTCTACATAAAAGCATTTGATAAACCGAGGTTTTTATATCTTTTCGAGGTTAATTGCGTGAAAAAGAAAAGTGATGTGCTTTTAGAAGATAAAAGGTCTTAGTCTGACATGTTTTTTTAGTTTCCTATTTATTTTCTTTTATGTTATTTTCCTATCTATTAAAATCCAAAAACACAAAAAGATTTTCAGTTTTAGAATTTTAGGGGGAGAATAGTTTAGTTTTGTATTAAATTAGTTAAAATATTTATTTACTTAAAAAAACGAGGGAGGAGGGCAGCTTAGCTAAAAGAAATGAAATCAAATCTGTGAGTTTGATTCAAAGTGTATGGAAAATGATAGTACACAGGGAACAAATTGTTTGGGATTTCAAAAGGATTTAAATGATTAAGATGCAGAATTCAAAGTACAAGTCTGAGAAGTCTAAGCAAAATAAAAGGAAATATGATAGTAAAACTAGTCTCTTACTAAGGTAACATAGAGAAAGTAGACATAGAGGTTGCTAGTTCATTATATGATGTGTCGGTAAATTCAAAAAAATAGATGAGTAGACCTCATTGGTGATTTAAATTCAAACTAAGTTGTTCAACTTGTTGTGGGTTCCCATCTTATCCCTGGTTAACACAATCAACGTATTTCCAAAAAGGGGCGACGAGAAAAATAAACGCCACAATTGTGTGCGGATAACCATAATAATGAACAAAGCACATGAAAAAAATGCTAAATGCAATCAAGCTAATAACTTATGTTGTTGGTGCGTTATGTGCAAAAAGAAAAATAAATGCTCTAACAAGAAGATAGGTTGTGTGCCTCTCTATTGTGCGATGGCACTGACCTGAGGATAAGCATAACCTAAATATTCTAGAATTCATTATTGTTTGCGCCTCCCTGCTGTGCGATGGCACTGACCTGAGGCTTAGCATTTCTTTGAAAGCTCATAAGATAGTTTCTTCTTGTCAAATACTCGTAGACCGCTCAAAAAATCTCCTGAGGAATGTTGATTACCATATAAGTGTGGGATCTATAAATTCCTGTTGAAATAATTAAACCTAACTCATCACCAATGTGTGTCGAAAATCTGTGTATGGATTTAAGTGGACAAATATACTGACAATCATCGTGGCTGCAACTCTTGACAGTCAAAATCATTATGCGCATCTTATAGCTCTAGTATGATTTCTTGAAAGTGTTATTGACTCTCGGTCAAAACAAGAATCTAGCATCAAAATTTTTTATTAAAATGTCCGAAATGATTCTGATATAGCTGTATGATTCCATAATGAATCGTTCCAGAAATGATGAAATTAACTTGAAGCTGTGTTGTCCAAGAAGAAAAATCTGTTAGACGTTTTTCTAAAATATTTCAATCCATCTCAAATCAAAAACACAAAAAACATGTCTTGTTTTGTTTTAATTTCAAGTTTGCTCTTCTGTTTTTCTAGTCTTTTGTTACGTAAAAGTCGGACTATACAACTAGATGAAATCTATGAATAACTCACTAAAAATGGTCACGTCTGAGGTGACCAATTGGTTCTAAATAAAAAGGATCATGTTTGAGTTGATCAAACAATTTTAAATTAAAAGGATCACGTCTGAGGTGATCAAATGGTTTTATATTATTAAGATCATGTTTGAGATGATCGGTGTTCATAATGTTAGATATCACAAGTTAAAAGTATAAGTTTTTGTAAGTATGAGCCAATCGCATGATTGGACCATAAGTATGAGCCAATCGCACGATTGGACCATAAATATGGGCCAATCGCACGATTGGACCATAAGTACAAGCCAGTCACATGATTAGACCATGAGTTTGGGGCATCCATACGATTGGATCACCAGAATGAACCAATCGTACGACTTGATGATGAAGTCTAAGCCAATCACACGACTGAACCCCAGTCGCTCAAATGAAGCAGGCGTATGGGTCCAGTCGCACAACTAAACTTTAAAACAGTATAAATAGAGGGGTTAGTCGGTCGCATTCCTTACCATCCTTCAATGCTCTCAAAAACTTCTTATACGCAAACACTCTGCCAAATTTCTTTTACTTTGATTACTCACTGATTCTGATCCTAACTGATTTCTCATTCATCTATAGGTATTGTGAGACTGAAATTGACCATAATGACCGGTGTAATCAAACCGTAAATGACCAAATCGATTAAAATCAATAAATGAGAACAACTCTTCAAATAGACCACTTAAATGGACATAATCATTGATATAAAGGACATTAAGTGATCTTTAAAGTCCCTGCTATTGGGTTTATTGGACCATATCAAAGTAGTTTAACCATTTTAAACTATGAAAAAAGCAGCAGATTAATACCTTAATATGTTCATTTGTAATCTGAAAAATAAGGTTCATTTCATAACAACAACAAACCCAAGAACATAAGGATCATTTATATGTGTTTGAACTAGCCATCAACAACAAATAACAACCAAAGTATGACATACAATCTACCTGTTGTATGCTGCTAAAAAACGTGATGAAGGAGGAAGAAAATGAGCTTCTTGAATGACCAAGACACCAAGGAGAGGTGTCCTCAAGCATCCATACCCACAAGCATCATGCAAAACACCTTGTTGCTAGGATTTGAGCACCAAAAACGACCAAGAAGAGGCTGCTGGAACACCTTCCATTATTTCAGAGTAGTAAAGAACTAGCTCAAGGTATAACATTTGGTGAATATCAAAACCCAATATGTATCTCAGGTCGGAGGATACCAAATGATATTCGCCTATACTCAAATTTACTTATGATCAATCTAGAAGATTCATGTAGTAAAATTAAGATGCGGGTCAGTCTAATATTTGTATCCCACAAATATCTATGAACCTTGGCAGCAACCAATTTGCTCTATATTCATTCCTTATGAATATCCACCAATCCATGTTCATAATAATCTTACGTTCATATTTGTTCCCATAAACATGACCGACTACGGACATTTAGAATAATAAACATATTCATGGATGTATACATGCTAAAATGTAATATAACTCAAAATATCACAAGTATATAAAGAGTATTACATTGTTCCAAACTTTTAAATACTAAACAGATCAATTCCAATCATTAGAATATCGAAGTCCTAAGGCACAAGTATGACTTTCATGCTTTGCCCTCTTAAGGAGCTTCGTGAGTGGATCCGCAATGTTTTGATCGGTGTGAACTTTACGAATACATATTTTTCCCTTTTCAACTTCATCCCTTATGTAGTTGAATTTCCGCTCAATGTGCCTAGCCTTTTGAAGTACACAGGGTACCTTGATTTATGCAATCGTACCCTCAATATCATAAAAGGATTTCTAGGGGTCTTGAATGGTAGAGACCACCCTAGGTAGGCGATAAATTTCTTTATCCATGCAGCTTCCTGTGCTGCTAATGATGCGGCTATGTATTCGGATTTTGTAGTGGACAATGCTACTCCATTCATAATGAAGACATACCCTGATTGTGATCAAGAATCATCTCGAACGGCTTGGAAACTCGCATCCGTGTAACCCTTTGCAAAGAGTTCCTCTTCATCAGATCCATATATTAGAAACATTTCCTTAGTCCTCCTAAGGTATTTCAATATACTTTTAATACCCATCCAATGGCTATTACCTGGATTCTGCTGATATCTGCTCGTCATGCTTAACACGCATGGCACGTCCGGTCTAGTGCATATTATCTCATACATGATGGATCCTATAGCAGATGCATATGGGATGTCTTTCATTCGATCTTGCTCATCCTTTGAGCTTGGACAGTGAGATGTACTCAATATTATCCCTCTTTGAATAGGTACCATACCTTTCTCAGATTTTTTCCATCTTGAACCTTTTTAATACCTTATCAATATATGAACTTTGGTTTAAACCTATCAACCGCCTCGATCTATCCCTATAGATCTTTATTCCCAAAATATAGGCGGCTTCACCAAGATTTTTATGGAAAAACTACTTCCAAGCCAGGTTTTAACACCTTCCATGGTTGGAATGTCATTTCCAAAAAGTAGTATGTCATCAACATACAATACTAAGAATGTTTTTATGCTCCCACTAGCCTTCGTATATACACAAGCCTCGTCAGTGTTCTTGATGAAACTAAATTTCTTGATCTCTTCATCAAAATGTTGATTTCAACTTCTTGATGCTTGTTTCAATCCATAGATTGACCTCTTTAACTTGCATACTTTATTAGGATGTGGAGCGACAAAACCAGCAAGCTGAACCATATGGACAGTCTCTTCGAGATGTCCATTTAGAAAAGCGGTTTTGACATCCATTTGCCAAATCTCATAGTTATAATATGCAGCTATGGCAAATAATATCCTAATTGACTTTAGCATTGCCACAGGCGAGAAAGTTTCATCATAATCAACCCTTTGAGTTTAAGTGAAACCTTTTGCTACAAGTCTTGCTTTGTAAGTATCCAAGTTTCCATGTATATCTATTTTCTTCTTGAAACCCACTTGCATCCAACCGGTTTGGAGTTTAGTGGAGGGTCAACCAATTCCCAAACTTGATTGTCATACATGGATTGCATCTCAACGTTCATGACATCCAGCCATTTGTCACAATCCGAATTGGACATTGCTTCATGGTATGTAGTTGGCTCATCGAAGTCAACCACATAGCATCCATTCATGAAAAATCCATATCTTTTAGGCGGAATGCTAACTCTACCAGATCTGTGAATGTTTTGTGTATATTGATCAACCTCTTGATCATCATCAACTTCCTCTTGTTGATTTCTAGTGTTAACCAAACGTGTATCGGCTTATGGATCTTGATCCTCATCAAATTCCACTGTTCTATACGTAATTCCTTCCATAAGGAACTTAGTTTCCAAGAACTCAGCCTTTTGAGCAATAAATACTTTTGCTCTATTGGATCAAAGAAGTAATATCCTATACAGTCTTTGGGATATCCAACAAATATACACTTAGTGAATCGACTTTCTTGGTCAGGGCGATATTCAAAATACGAGCCTCAGAGAGCAGTGCGAAACCCCAAAAGGATATAGGTAGTGAGCTTATAGCCATCATAGATCGAACCATATCCAATAGGGTTTGGTTTCTCCTTTCGGACACACCATTATGTTGTGGTGTTCCAGGTGGAGTAAGTTATAAGACGATCCCACAACTTCTTAGATGGTTCTGAAAAAGCCTCACTGAGGTATTCACCTCCTCTATCTAAACGAAGAACTTTGATAGTTTTATTGAGTTGATTTTCTACTTCATTCTTGAAGACTTTGAACATTTCAAAAGCTTCATGTTTATGCGTCATCAAGTACACATAACCATATCGACTATAATCGTCAGTGAAGGTGATGAAGTATCTTTCACCATTTCTTGTCATTGTCTTAAAAGGGCCACATACATCCGAATGTATGATTCCCAATAAGTCTTTTTCCCTCTCGTTGGTAACACTAAAGGGAGACTTGGTCATCTAACCCGGTAAACAAGATTCACATTTATCAAATGAAACATTTTCATTTGTTTTCAAAAGACCATTCTTTTGAGGTGTTTGAATCTGATTCTTGTTTATGTGACCAAGATGATAATGCCAAAGATAAGAATCACTTAAACTTGTTTTAAGCTTCTTGGTGCTTGATTGGTATAATGAGTTATCAAAAGATGAATTATCATGAACCAATTCATGGATCCTACTAAAAGGCATAGCCTTGAAATAAAATACATCATCCATACAAACATAAATACCATTGTTAACAAACTTTAATTCATAACCACATTGTTTTAAAAGGGAAATCAAAATTATGTTCCTAGTCAAACTAGGAGCATACAAAATGTTCTTAAGAACAACTTCCAAACTATTTGAAAGTTTCAAAACATTGTCTCTTTGGGCTTCGAGATCAACTTTTGCTCCTTTTCCCATGTAGAGATTTGTGTCTCCCTTCTTGAACTGCTTATTTCTTTTGAACCCCTACAACAAATTGCATATATGAGTTCCACATCTGGTATCCAATACCCATGTGTTTGAAGAAATAACATTTCAACCAATGTGAATC
>BJCM01096432.1:0-10575 GCA_018326385.1 Flaveria bidentis
AATTAATTGTAGAGTCAAAAGGCAGATTGCCTTTTGAGTAGTGACTATGACATGCCATAGCTCACATCCTTATCCATTACAAAAAGGATAAAGTACATGAAGTAGAAAGTTACAGACTCAAGACCTCAATGTACAATTACCAAAAGCATGGACCTTTTCACCAACTCATGTAAGTTGGTGACTTTACAGAGTTATAGCGGAAAGGGGTCCAGCTTTATGGAAAATTACATCAGATAAAGCATTTAGTTAAAAGTCTTCGGGAGAAATCCGTCTTCAAGAGTTGAGCTTCGGAAGACTTTGTCTCTGAAGCTTCGGAAGACTTCATCTTTGGCTTCGAAAGATATTGGTATTGGCTTCGGAAGATTTCACAGTTAGAATATTTCTGTTGCATGTGTAAAACTTCACAAGGATTCTTCTTCAGTACTTGTGCAGCATGCATGTAGAAAGACTTTGGTTGCTTCAGCCTCTATACATATTCTCTACAATCATGTTCTAAGCTTAAATCATACATTCTAAGCCTTAGAAACACAACCATAACATCATCAAGCATGAACATAGTCCAAAATCACACCATACACGCAACATACACACATTCATACATACGGGTATGAAACCCAAGTTTTATAAAAAGTACAAACATGCATTTCCAGCCCCAAAATCAGTTAAAACATATAAAAGAGGGGTTCTAGAACTCATCTTTGTAGCTATTTGGGTAAGACTTCTTCAAACCCGTTTGCAAATTGAGCTCAAACACCTAAAACCCACCAAAACACATACAACACACATAAGCACACACCCAAGGATAAAACCAGTTAAGATCATCTTAAACACACGAATTCTTACCTTGAATTCGACTTTTCAGCTCTTGTTCTTCTTCAACCCGAGGTTTCAACTCCTTTCCTTTCTCTCTGTAAAAATATCCGAATTTTGTGTGGGTGTAGAGAGAGTGATGGGCAGCCATCACCTTTTACACCCACTTTTTCAAACCTTTTGTCCTTTTTGACACTTTTTACCCCTTAACTTGGGTAAAATATCTTTTCTTTCTTTTTCTTCACTTAATTCTTTCTTTACTAACTTTAAAGGAATAACCGGGTGTTACAACTTTCTCACAATTTCATCTTCTCTTTTCCAAGTATATTCTGGTCCTTTTTAGCATTCCACTTAACTTTTACTATGGGAATTTTACTTCTTCTTAACCTTTTCACTTCTTTATCTAATATGGCCATTGGTTCTTCCATAAAATGAAGTTTCTTGTCTACCTTTATTTCCTGAACTGAAACTTTTAATATCTCATCTGCTAGACATTTCTTTAGATTGGACACATAAAAAATGTTGTGTAATTCACTTAGTTCTTGAGGTAGATCTAACTTATATGCTACCGAGCCAATCCTATCAGTGATTTCAAATGGCCAACATACCTAGGATTTAACTTATTTCTCCTTTCAAATTGAACTATGCCTTTTGTAGGCGATACCTTTAAATAAACCATATCTCCAATTTGGAATTCCAATGGGTTTCTTCTTTTATTGACATAACTTTTCTGTCGATCCCTGGCAGCTTTCAACTTATTTTAAATTTCAAGAATCTTATCTGATGTTTCTTGTATCAACTCAGGACCTGTATGTTGTCTGTCTCCTATTTTATTCCAACATAAGGGTGATCTACACTTTCTTCCATATAAGGCTTCGAATGGGGCTGTTCTAGTACTTGAATGATAATTGTTATTATAAGAAAATTCTACTAAAGGAAGATGTGTATCCTGATTTCTACCAAAATCCAATGCATAAGCTTGTAACATATCTTCCAAAGTTTGAATTGTCTTCTCACTTTGACCATCTGTCTGACACTTTGACCATCTGTCTGTGGATGATATGTTATACTCAGACTTATCTGAGTTCCTAAAGCTTTTTGTAAAGTCTGCCAGAATCTTTAGGTGAATCTACTATCTCTGTCTGATATAATTGAAATGGGTATTCCATGTCTGGATACAATTTCCTTTATATAAATTCTTGCTATTTTTTCCATTTTATAATCTTCCCTAATTGGTAGGAAATGTGCTGATTTGGTTAACCTATCTACTATAACCCAAATCGTGTCATATCCGTTTGAAGTCCTTGGTAGTTTGGTTACGAAATCCATGGTTATCTGGTCCCATTTCCATTCTGGATTTTCCGGTTGTTGCAAATATCCAGAGGGTTTTTGGTATTCAACTTTTACCCTTGAACAAATATCACATTTGCCTACAAATTCTCCAATTGATTTCTTCATACCTGGCCACCAATATTGACTTTTCAAATCTTTGTACATCTTGTTATTTCCTGGATGTACGAAATACCTTGATTTATATGCTTCTTGTAGGATAACCTTTCTAAGTATAACATTATTTGGTATCCAAGTCCTTCCTTTAAATCTCAGAATTCCATTTGTATCTTCTTACAAATATTTTATTTGCCCTTTTATTGTTAGCTTATCTTTTTGTTGAGCTTCCCGAATTTGACTTATCAATTCGAAACGTAACTCCATTCTCATGGCGCGTACTCGTAATGGTTTTGTCCTCTCTTTTCTACTTAAAGCATCAGCTACTATATTTGCCTTTCCCGGATGGTACTTGATTCCGCAATCATAATCACTTAGTAATTCTACCTATCTCTTTTGTCTCATATTCAGCATTTTCTGATCAAATATATATTGTAAACTTTTATGATCTGTATATATTGTACATTTTATCCCATACTGATAATGTCTCCAGATCTTGAGTGCAAATACTACTGTCCTAATTCCAAATCATGAGTAGTATAATTCTTTTCACTTCCCCTAAGTTGTTTGGAGGCGTAAGCTATTACCATATTCCTTTGCATTAAAACACATCCAAATCCTTGATGTGAGGCATCACAATATACAATAAAATCATCAATTCCTTCTGATAATGCTAAGATAGGAGCACTACATAACTTATTTTTGAGTAGCTCAAATGTAGCTTTTTTCTTTTCTTCCTAAATGTAGGGTTTATCTTTTTGGATTAATTATGCGAGAAGCTGAGCTATTCTTGAGAAAATTTCTATGAATCTTCTATAATATCCCGCCAAACCTAAAAATTGACGTACCTTTATGGGTGTCTTTGGGTCTTCCCACTTCTTAACAACATCTATTTTTGTTGGATCAACCTGTATCCCTTGTTGGTTAACTACATGCCCTAAGAATTGTACTTCCCTTTTCCAAAATTCACACTTTGAGAATTTTGCATACAATTTTTCCTTTCGCAACAATTTCAAAGTCATTATTAAGTGCTTTTCATGATCTTCCTTACTTTTAGAATAGATTAGAATGTCATCTATGAAGACTATGACAAATTTATCTAAATATGGTTTGCATACACTATTCATTAGGTCCATAAATGTTGGGGGAGCATTAGTTAACCCAAATGGCATTACAAGAAATTCATAATGACCATATTTGGTTCTAAATGCAGTCTTTGGTATGTCCTCATCTTGAACTCTTAGTTGATGATACCCTAATCTCAAATTAATTTTTGAAAAATAACTAGACCTTTGTAATTGGTCAAATAGATCATCTATCTTGGGTAGGGGATATCTATTCTTTATAGTCACCTTATTAAGTTCCCTATAGTCAATACACATCCTAAATATTCCATCTTTCTTTTTAACAAATAGAACTGGTACACCCCAAGGTGATACACTAGGATGTATGAATCCTTTATCCAATAATTCCTGTAATTGATTCATCAATTCCTTCATTTCTGTTGGTGCTAAACGATATGGTGCTTTAGCTATAGGAGTTGTTCCTGGTACTAATTCTATTTTGAACTCTACTTGACGATGGGGAGGTAAACCAGGTAACTCATCAGAAAAAACGTCTAGGTATTCGTTGATAACCGGAACACTTTCTAAGCTTATCTTATCTTGTTTTATATCAACTACATGAGTTAGAAAGGCTAAATATTTCTTTCTTAAATAACTCTATGCTTTCTTACAGGAAATTATTTTCATTGCATCTATGGGTTTTTCTCCATATAAGTAAAGAGTTTTATTTTCTTTAACCAAAGGAATCTTTATCATCTTTTTCTCACATACTATTTCAGCTTGATTTTTACATAACCAATCTATTCCTACAACTATATCAAAGTCTCCTAATTCAATAGGAATCAAATCTATGCTAAAACAATAATAATCTAAAATTAAGGTGCAGTTAGGAATGATTTCACATGCTTCAATGATCTTACCATTAGCTAATTCTACCATATACTTGTGTTTTAGTTTTTCTGAATTTAGGTCAAGCAATGGTCTAAATGTATTTGAAACGAAACTATGGGTTGATCCAGTATCAAATAATACTGTTGCGTATTGATTGTTAATAACAAACGTACCCGTTATTACTTCAGGTTCTTGTCGGGCTTCCTCGGCTTGCATTATGAAAGCTCTCCCGCGAGGGTTGTTTTGTTTGACTGGAGCCTTACCTTTCAATTGTGGACATTTATTTCAAAAATGATTTTCTTCTCCATATTGATAACATACGGGTTTTGGGTTAGTGGGGCTCTTATAGTCTTGGGATATATGTCCCTTTCTTTTGTAATTATAACAGATTACCATTGCACATTTATCCAGATGATATCTCTGACAGGTATTGCACCACGGTTGATCCTCTGTTTGGGGTTTCCTTTCTTGCACCATTCCTAAGAGATTCCTACTTGGTTGTCGAGTTATCCTTTTCTGAGGATTTCCTCCAAACTTGCTTCCTGAGTTGTTGTCATTCCATTTCCTTTTTTCTCCTATTCTTGGGTTACTTAAAGATCCATTTCTTATCATTTCATCAGTCAGGCTCCCTGATAGACTTACGGCATCTTGGAAAGTTCTGAGCATAGTAGGTTTCACTTATTCTTTTTGCTTCAGGACTTACTAAATGTGGTACTAATCGAGAAAGTTCATTGTATCTGTCAGTGTATTCTCGATGTGCTGCTCCTTTCATTTCTAGTGCTAAGAATTCAGTTTCTAATTTTTCTATTTCATTATAGGGGTAATATTTTTCAATTACCAAATTTCTGAATTCTTTCCATCTCAATCCATTCATATTATGCCTTCCCTTTGTGTGCATTTCCATTTTCCACCAGGATTGTGCCTCTCCTTTTAGTGAATGCGAGGCAAATATGGTTTTGTTGTTGTCGACACAGTCACTAATTTCTAGAATTGATTCCATCTCATCCAGCCAGCGTAGGGCTTGCACAGCTCCCCCTTTTCTATTGAATTCTCGGGGTTTGCAAGATATGAAAGTTTTTTATGAGCATCCTTTTTTTACTCCATTTGGGATTTCTTCTTCTTGTTAGTCCCTGGTGTTGGTATTTTCTGGTCACTCGTTGTCGTGGGATGTGGTCCTGAAATTTAAGTTTTGTTGTAACTGAGCTATTAAAGTAGGCATAGTGGCTTCCATTTGCTGAGTTACTATTTGAGAAATTCTGGCGTTCTCATTTATAGTAGTGTTTACAGGAGTTTCTTCTTCGAGTGTGGTTCTGGGTCATCCTACTCGTGACGTTCTTCTCACGGGTTTAGTGTTTCCTTCTGGTGGCATGTTTCACTATAATAATTTGTAATTTTTATTAACAAGTCAAAATTTATAACCCCAATATAATTTGTTCAACACATAACAAATAATAATCTTGAACACATAAGACATATATATATCTTAAGTTTTTATTTATGATATTTTAGAACTTTTAGATAGAAAATTTAATTGCCATGAATCCAATTCCATATCTTTACAAAGATATTCTTCTTGGATGTCTTTAAATCCTTAACATCCTTCTGAACCTTCCGGATTTCCTGTTGTATTTTCTTAAGCGTTTTAAGTGTCTGCTGGGCTGTTTTTGTCTAATCCTCATTCAACTTTTGGGCTTTTAGTTACCTTTTCTTCGTTCCTGGAAGAATCATAGTTTTGAATTTCTATATTTTCCTCTTGCTTAGCCAAAAACCTTTCTCCACATAATATCTTTTTCCTAGGAATATGAATTGTATATCCTCTGATGTTTACTGGTACACGTCGGACATAGAATTTTGGTTTAAAGTTATTTTCAACTTTAGTTTGAGAAGTTTCTATAACTTGTTGGGGTTCTAGTTTAAATGTTATTTCATTAAAGTTGTTATGGTCTGAGCACTCAGAAGGATCAGTTTCACTGAGGTAATTGTCTGAATTCATTACTGCAAAAAAATCTTTTAAAATTTTTGGCAAAAAGTTAGTAACATATATCATATATATTTTCTTTAATGATATATAATCACAAAATTCACATATAATCACAAAATTCACATAAAATCATACCATAAATATATATTCATCAATTATTCTTAACATTACCTTGAGCGTATGGTTATAATCTAGGCATTTTATAATATCAAATTCCCTATAACCAATGGCTCTGATACCAACCTGTCACATCCCGGCGGAAGCATGAGATGCTTTTTGGGTGTGACTCGTTTGTTCAGAACTCTTTGATTAAAAGACTAAATAGATTAGCATAACAAAATATAACAAATAATTATATAGCTAGGATTACATCAAATCATAAATAGTTAAAATTTGATTTAACATAATCCTATTACAAACATATAATCTAACTGCTACAACTTCAGTAACGATAGAAGTGCACGTCCACCGATAAGCTGAGATCATACATGTTTACAGTTAGAATAACATAAACTTTTCCCATAATTTCTCCCCAGCGGTTGTAAACATCAAAAGAAAAATTATGCTGTTACTCATGATAATTTCCTGAAAAAACATACTCAAAATTTTCAACATAAAGTTGGTGAGATCATAGGTTTAATATTAGACAAAATATTTTTAATGCATCATATACAACCAAACCTTACATAATACTTAGATGATTCATAACTGTCATATCATAATTCAAAACTTAGATAATATAGCATCATGACACTCATCCTGTTGGTGCAGGAAAATATTTTCCTAAGTAGCACTACCTATATTATCCAACGGTTCCACATCCGAATTAATAGTTGTAACATAAATGATAGTACATCTCAAATTCTTACATAATTGCATCAATCATAAAAACAATATGCTTTTTCTCCTCAAAATCTTAATATTTATAAAATCGATTACCGAAATTATAATCAAGCATATTCCACGGAATTTTTATAACAAGTGGATCCATAACATATTAAAATTTTATATTCCAATAATTTACAGTTTATTTTCTATAATTTTTATATTATTTGAACAAATTATCAGAAATACCTTCGGGTCTCCAAAAATTGCCAAACTTTTTCAGAATATATGCCATAACATTTATAGTTTCTCAAAATTTTCTGAAGTCCCAAATCATAGCAGAATCTATTTATAAGATTTTTATCATTTTAACAATATTTAGTAAAAATATCAGAATATGTCCAGAAATTTTAATTCTTATACAGATTGCTCTACTCTATTTTTCATGCTTTCTGTAATTTTTTCATAATTTATCTTACAGATTAAGAAATTTTCCTGATTTTCAAATAGCAGAAAATTTAATAATTTATAACTTATGCATAACTTTGAATTAGGCCACAAACATTTTTCTGCAAGTCTTATAAATTATAAGAGTCAACTTATAATTCTTTCAACTACTTTTCAGGTTCAGTTCTTCCAGCATAAAATTTTCTTTCAAATACTTAGATTATTTATAAAAATCAGTTTACTTATAGTAATAACATCAAAATTTGCAGAATAATATTTCCTAATATTTCAAACATAACTACAATATTTGTTCCCACAATCACAGTTAATCACATATCAAACTGAATTTAGCAAATTTGCACATAAATTTTCAACCCTTTATTGATAATTTCTTTTATAAATTTTTTTAGTTAATAAATTTTTATTTATTTCCTTTAGGTTTATAAAACCTTTCTTAATATCCTTCAATAAGATTAACATATTTATAAGATTGTGTGAAGAACTTGTATGTTAATCATAAGGGTTGTTTATATGTGTTGTTTTAGACACACACACACGCGCGCGCGCACACACACACACACACACACACACACACACACATATATATATATATATATATATGTATATATATGTATATATTTATATATATATATGTGTATATATATGTATATATATATATGTATATATATATGTATATATTTATATATATGTATATATATATATATATATATATATATATCAAAAGATTGTGTATTCGGATACATGCATACGTAAAATAGTTGTGCATGCATGGAAGCATGCATACGTATAACATATATATATATACACACATAAGGGTCGTCACATTCTCCCCCTGTAAAAATAATTTCGTCCCGAAATTTACTGGTGTGTAATGTATAAAGTTGAGGAGAACTTATCTGGTTACCGACTTCAAATAAGTGGGGATACTTTTGTAAGGCGTCGTTCCCAGGACGCTTACAGCTGGCCAATCATCGCTCATAAAACACACACATATATATAAGTAATTACCTATGATATACTTAATTTTAGTACGTTATACTAAATATGCACCAAATACAGAATAATAGATGTTATTGTCACAAGGAAATAAAAAATCATTAGTGAATCGATCATCAAAATTATGAAGCTTCAAGAATCTTAAAGCTTTCCACTTTGCAGAGGTGTCATTTCACTATGATGACACGAACTAACTGATGTTTTATATGAAGACAATTTGGATGTTAACTACTTTTTGGTGGTAAACCAATAATTTATTACATGAAGCTTATTATAATTCTTTTATGTCATCACACGTAATGTCTTCCAACATGCGTGTGCATATAAACCAAATGTACGCTACAATTTGTTTATATGTTATTTAGTATATCTTACTTGTTGTATCCGGCACTCAATTGGTGACTAATCAAACATTTTTAAAGAATAAAATCACTAAAATAATCTTAGATGAATTCATTTACATAGAGAGCAAGAACATTAGTGGATCTATAAAACTAATCACGAAAGAAATCTCCTTGCCCGCAAAGTATGGTCTTTAGTGTAAGATCGGAAATGATCATATTTGTCGAACCTTTTATTAGTTTAAACCAAAATTGTGATCCGTGTAATGCTATGGGAGTTCTCTCATCATATTTTTTTTTTAAAAAGTAAATAATGATAAAATAAAATAAAATTAAAAAAAAACCTTACAAATAAGAAACATAACACAAATAAACTTTAAAGAATGTTTTACTTTTTTATTATTATGAAAACGGTCTGTAAATGATATTAAGAAAACTATTACAAAATAAATAATAATAAATAAAATTAAATTAAAAAATTAAAAAGGCCAAAAAAAACCCCCCAAAAAGTTTGGTACAAGGTCTCTCTCCATTTCATGGAAAATATATTCACTATTTACACGAAAACTGCATGTTCTAACTCATGCGATTGTTGTCACACCCTAATCCACGAGCGCGACCAGTTGTACCACACTCATAACAATACAAAACGGAAGTCTTAATAATCAAGACCACAAAACTAGACCAATTAAAACCTTAACAGTGTTTACATATATCCATGTGTTCATCGTATTTACGATAACAAACATAAATACATATGGACTACCCTAAGCAGGTTAATCCAATCAACATCTTCTACATAAAGATTTTATTTAACTGAAACTGTTAAGTCTCCTTGACCTAGCTTATTGCCTAACGCCATTCCCTTCTCCTGAATAACAAGCTGAAATACGTCAACAAAAATGTTGAGCTGAAATACGATAACATCAACTTTGTTGGTAAATCTTAACTAATGAATCTAAAGCAATTAGACAATCACAACAAGTGTGCAAGTAAATATCAACAAAGCAAATCTAAGAGCATTTACAGTGGATTCTTTATCTGTATCTATATAATTACATTAAAAATTACTATATTTTCTCTCTCCTTTTCATTTAAATTTATACATTTATCATTATTTTGTTATCTCTCCTCCACTCACAATCGCTTTAAAAATATTAAAAAATTATAAGAATTAAACAGTGATTATCCACAATAACATTTTCTCTCTTCTTCACTCACAACCATTCAAAATCATTCTGTATTATATACCAAAAACACTCACATATTTTTAAGGACTCCACTGTGAATGCTCTAAAGCAACAACTTTTGTCACACCCCGACTGACGGCGGAATCATCGGGGCGGACGAATGGGAGACGATTGCTCATAGCACATGGAACTAATTAAGTTGAAATAATATTAAATTTCATTATTCATTAAACTTTACAAGACAAATAAGTAATTATAAAACAATCAAAATACAGCCAATAACATAAGACTTTCAATTTAAACTAGGTCCGAGTCCTATATGAACACGAAGAGAAATCCACAAGAAGTAAACCTGAAACATGAAAAAAATAAAAGGTCAACTAAAGTTGGTGAGTTTCCAAGGTTTTCATACATAATATAACAAGGTTACAAGTAGCAATTCATGTCATAGGTTATAAGTTAGTAAGGTTATAGAACACATATCGTTACAACCAAACCTCGACTTGATTACAAGTATATAAGATTGGCTAAGTGTATTTGGTTCCCATGATGAACAAGCATAC